>JASAMX010012860.1:0-17283 GCA_030248175.1 Microlaimidae sp. YZB2_3
TTATTATTATTATTATTATTATTATTATTATTATTATTATTATTATTATTATTATTATTATTATTATTATTATTATTATTATTATTATTATTATTATTATTATTATTATTATTATTATTATGGGTGGCACGAGAAAAAATAAAAAAAAAATCCTTATTATTATTAATTATTATTATTATTATTATTATTATTATTATTATTATTATTATTATTATTATTATTATTATTATTATTATTATTATTATTATTATTATTATTATTATTATTATTATTATTATTATTATTATTTTTATGATTATTATTCTAACGCTCAATCTTAAAAACGATATTCCTCATTCGTTACTGATTGATCAAAAATAAACATGGGCTTATTGGAAAGAAGAAAGAATTACGCAACTTTCTTAGGAAGCAGCTTTTTCATTTAGGTCCTTGTTATCAATTTATTGATAAAAATAAAAAATTTCACAAATAGACAAATAAAAACTCCTAACCGCACAATAACAGCCTTTTGGCAACAATAGGGATTGTACAGACCAGACAATTGACAGCCCCTTGTAGAAACTGCAGCATAATAGTTGGTGTAATTGGTATCAGAAACTGCACCAGTTCCCAGCGCAATCTACTTCAACCACGAAAACAACAAACTACTTTTTTAATTCTTGCATTACCGATCACTAAATTAATTTATACCGTGCTATTCATAAAACGTTTGGACCCGGTCCAAAGCGGACTGGGTCCATTTTTACGCAGACCCGTCTGCGTAAAAAGTTATTTAGACCGTTAGTGCAAATGCAATGCACACGTCCAAATAAGCTGTTTCGTTTGTCAGAGAATTGTTCACATTATATTTACATTTTAAACCTTAATGAATTAAAACTTAATAAATCTTGCAACTGATATTATAATTTTAACGTAGAATTGTAATAATAAAAAAACATTCAGTTTTTAATAGCTTTGCGCAAATTTGATTAAATGTGCATAGAAGAAAAACGGTGTACTCGGAATGAATAGTATGATGATTAAAACGAACTGGGAACGCTTTTTACGTAGAACGGTCTGCGTAAATAGCGGACCCAGTCCGCTTTGAACGGGGTTCAAAAGTTTTATGAATAGCACGGATAGTTTTATTTAAAAAAACAACAAATAATTGCAATGATTGGTGGTGCGAAAATGCCACGCGATGGTTAAGGCCCACAGCACCGCGACAACTATAATTGGAGAACGTTGCGAAAATTTTGAAATTCATGTTAATATTCTTATTATTATTATTACTATTATTCCAACGCTTATATTTTATAATCGATATCGACATCGTTCACGCAGCGATTTCGCCTCGAGGAACCGCGCCAACTATAATCTAAGGACGTGGATAAAACTTGTACTTCATGTTCACCTTCTTCTTCTGGTTTTTTTATTTAAAAAAACAAATGCAATCATTGAAGGAACAAGAGCGCCCACTGCGATTTAGCCTCATGGCGCCGCGCCAACTATATAAATGGGGCACCAGGTAATTTTTGTAACTCATTTTTATTTTCTTAATTAATTCGACTTTTTCTTCTTATTATTTTTATTTCAAAAAATATAATTCCAATCATCGATGGCACGGGGGCGCCACACTGAGATTTAGCTCGCGACATCGCGCCAACTATAATTAGAGAAAGTAGATAAATTTTGTAATTTATGTTCATCATCCTCTTCTTATCATTATTATTTTTATCTTCTTATTATTTTTATTTCAAAAAATATAATTGCAATGATATAATTCCAGAGTTCCACACGGCGATTTAGGCTCACTTAACCGCGTTAATTATAATTAAAGAGCGTGGGTAAATTTTGTCATTAATGTTCATCTTCTTCTTATTCTTCATCAAAAAATATAATTGAATTTTCGGTGGCAATGGAGCCCCAATACAACACGCTAACTATAATTAAACAACAAGTGGGTAAATTTTGTAGTTCAAATTTATTTTCTTCTTCTTATTATTTTTTATTATTCTTCATCTTTATTATAAATGAATTATTGGTGGCTAAGGGGCGCCACACTGCAATTTAGCTCAAGACACCAAGCTAACTATAATTAGAGAATATAGATAAATTTTGAAAATTTATGCTCATCATCTTCTTAGCATTACTACTTTTATTTCAAAAAATATAATTGCAATCATTGGTGGTGCCGGAATGCCACACGGCGATTTAGGCTCACTTCACCGCGCCAACTATAATTCCAGAAAGTGGTAAATTTTGTCATTAATGTCATTAAACTACTTCTTATTATCTTTTATTTCAAAAAATATAATTGAATTTTCTGTGGCCTGGAGAGCCGCTACACCACACTAACTATAATTAAACTAAATGGGTAAATTTTGTAATTCAAATTCATCTTCTTCTTATTATTATTTTTTAATATTTTTTATTTTTATTATAAATAAATTATCGGTGGCGCGCAAGTGGCACACGAAGGTAAAGCCCTACGGCACCGCGCAAACTATAATTAAAGAACGTGGGTAACTTTTGTATCATGTTCTTCTTCTCCTTATTAATAATATATTATTATTTAAACGTTTATATCTTAAAAACGATGTTCCTCTTTTGTTACTGATTAATTAGAAAAACATCAACATGGGCTCTTTGAAAAGCGAAAAAAATTTCGCAATTATTATCTTAGAAGCCATTTTTTATTGATAAATTATACTTGTTCTGTTGATAATATTAAAACTGTTAAAAAAGTATATCTCGCAACGGAATGATTATAAACAAATGTCATCGCGCAGATAATATTATAGTTTATTAGGCTATTTTTTTTAATTTGATGAAAAAAAGTGGTAGACTACCGTAAAAAATGCTCATGTGGACTATAGGAAATTTGCATTTGGTTTGGCCAGCTGCTAACTAAATAAAAATTTTTACGATATGATAATGATTTGTTTATACATTGATCTAATCACACAGCACTGTTGCATTTTTTTAGTTTGATGAAATGTCAATTGAAATAATCATACACACAGCAATTTTTGACAAGCGCGAAATCGCCACTTTTTTAAATTTAGTTGTTTCCCACACATACAAAAATATAACCTTTTATTTGAACAAGTGGCGATTTCGAGCTTGACAAACATTGCTGTGAGTATGCTTTTTTCACTTGACATTCCTTCAGACTAAAAAAATTCAACAGTGCTGTGTGATTAGTTCAATTTATAAACGAATCATTATTATATGGTGGAAATTTTTATTCAGTGGGCAGCCGCCCAAACCAAATGCAAATTTCGTATAGTCCACATAATGTCCATTTCAGACTAGTCCACATCTTTTTTGTCTAAACATTCGCCCGGGGAAAAATTGCCTCTTTTTTCTGCTCTATTCTTTGAGCATTTTTAAGACTAGTTTTATACAAGAAATAAATTATTTTTAATTATAAAGCATTTTTTGTTGAAGTCATATTAATTTTTTTAGAAATGAGTTGTTTTCACAAAAATTTGTTTCAACCGTTTTTAAACAAAAATCACATAATAGATATTATTTAAAAAAATTTTTTATAAAATCTGCCAAAACACTTTTGATTCAAAGAAACACTATTTTATATAAAAAATATTAAAATTAAGTCATTTAAGCCCGGTTCATACTAAGGTGGCACTGCCACGGGGAGGTGGCAGTGCCACCGCTTTTGCGTTCGTTCCACAACATCCGTCACTAGTGGCAGCTCTCTCAAGAGAAAAAAAAACGCTTGGGAACGCGCTCATGGTTAAAAAAATAAATGAAAAATATTACGGTTTTTACATAAACGCTTTCATTGTATAAGAAACCAGCGAAAAAAATTGCGGTTTTAACAGTAAAACGCGTATTGCATTGCAAATTGCAGTGCATTACATAAAAATATAAAAAATTACTGTGGTTTTATTGTATTGTTTTATCGTATAATTTAATGCTCGGCCTTGGGTTAAAATAAGATGTATGACGGGGTTAGCAAACCATCTAAAAATCATTTTTAAAGGAACACTGTCACAAACAGAAAAAGTTTTTTAATACTGGACGGATCTGGATAAAATTTAGAAATGTTGTAGCTTAGGTTCTAAGAAAGCCAAATATTAACATTTAAGCGAATCGAATCAATATCAAAGAAGTTATTAGCAATCGGCTATATAGACAAAATATCAATCAATCAATCAATCAATCAAATTATTTATTTTTTTAGCAAACACAGAAAGAAAAGAAAAAGTTACACATAGCATTACAATCAAAAGATCACACGAGAATGATCACCACAGCATGAAATAAACTGGAAAACAAATTTAGGAAAAAAAAGTAAACAAGAAAAGAGTAACAGGAAGAGAAAAAAAGTGAAAAAAGAAAATAATTAAAAAAATTAAATAAAATAAATTATACTTTATTTGATAGATAGACGTCTTGTAAATTATGCGATTCAATTGCAACACAGGTTTATTAGTAAGAAGAAAACTTTATTTTGCTAAAAAAATGGCTCATAGGGTCAATGCCTTAGAAAAAGCTTCAACACTAACACTTTGAACAGAAAAAAAACAACAAATTTTAAACAGTAACCAAATAGTATGAAATCAATTAGGGTGCATGTCTAAAATGTTTAACAGATTTACAGAAACTTGGGAGGAGCTTAATTTATTACAGTTGGAAATAGCTCATTTTGGAAAACCAAATTTTCTGGCATCAATTCTACTGTCTACAATTTGAAGATTGAAAGGATGTCCTCTGGTAGGATTTAAATTAAAATAAAAAAATTCATTTAAAAAAAAAGCATGTTTTGTTATTGATAATTTTATAAATTTCACATTAGTACATTTTGCCTCTTCATTTAGAAAGCTTTTCAACTTTTAAAAAGGCTAACCTATCTTCATAATTAGAGCAGTTTAGACCACAGCACTTAAAAACTCTTCTAGTAAAATATTTTTCACTTTTTAATTAGCTCAATATCTTTTTTAAATTAAGGGTTTCACACAACAAATCTATATTCAACAATTGGTCTGACGTAGGCTTTATAAGCTCTTACTAAATTATTGATCGATTTTGATTTAAAACTTCTAAACATTATACACAACACACAAACACCTAACACCAAACACCATATATTTTTACACAGTAAAGGATTGAAATTCTGGTAAAATCATGGGTGTTTTTTATGCAATACTAATGACTGTTGTATTGTTTTGAAGTACTGTAGTATAGTGGGAGAAAGTGTGACAAAAACTTGTATGGTAAATTTCGTAACAATAAAAACGATAACAATGTTATACCAAGAAAAAGGTTCATTAGAAATTAATTTTACTTTGTTTGTTTGTTTCCGTGTTTCCGACAAAATAAATAAAATTGAAAAAAGAGAATGGAAGAAGCTTGAAGGGGTAAAGTTTTATTTTAAATGTTTTAAAAATGTTACGATTTTTTTTAATGACCGATGCATAATATGCTATCAAATTTTACTGCAAAATATCGACGCGCTTAGAGAAATTTGCACTGAATGTTCGCGAAGCTTTCTAAGAGAGTACATAAGTTTTAATATACAAAATTTTTTCCTTTGAAATTTCTAAATCAAACACAAAACTTTTTTCTAAATCTCAATTTTGATAATTTATTCTTTTTTAGGCTTAGCAGGTTGGAAGGAAATATAAATTTCTTCTTCGGGAATTAAACAAATGTTTTATTAAGAACGGATCAGAATATATTAATGTTTTTAAATTCAAATAACAATTTTAGTCCCTAAAACTCGAGTATAAAATATAAATATTTATTGCTACAGGTGCATATACCTATATTTTTTAAATTGTTTATTTAGTTTTCAACTATATTTTTTTGAAACGTTAGTGAAGATAAAATGCAACTTAATTTTTAAAACACAGTTTTTAACTGTTTTGCTTATAAAATAATTGTCTCAAAAATAATAAGTATTATAACCGTATTATAATAAAAAATATATAGTTTTATTGCTTCTTTGCCTAAATATAAAGCTTTATTAAATATAAAATTCTATTAAAACCAGGGAGAAAAACGCTGTTTTATATCCGCTTTGGAGGCTACTCTTTTCCCCAACCAGTGGTCTTGCCTGATTAGTCAGCTAAAGAAAAAGAGCTGGTTTTGATTTTGCACTTGCGGGTTGACAACTAAATTACCAACGTATTCAAGTTCTTAAGTTTTAGACGGTTAAGAATGCTGGTTTTAAATTAACATTTTTTTATTTTTTGATACAAACAGAACAACAGCACAAAAAGAATCTGTTTGTTTTTAAAATTTAAGTCTATTCATTTTAAAGTTATAATTTATATTTAAATCAAATTGCGATTAAAAATAATCTATCGTAACAGTTTTTTCAGTTAACTGTAACTATCTTAGGCTTTAAAGTTTTCAGATCAAAAATGCTGTAATCGAAAAATCATTAAAAACATTTTTAAGTTTCGATCATTTATTTATATTTAATTCCTGTGAGTTTTATATCAATTGGGTATATTCGTTCTAAAATGTCAATTATTGATGTTTTTACTCTTAATTTTAAGCTTCAAAACTTCGTTCATTTAAAACGGAGTAAACTTTAGAGCTCTGCCGCCCTTCTTATAGTGTTGTGATAACTACTTAAGTAGTTAACTACTTAACTATCACGATTTTGGCTAACTACTTATTGCGTGAAATCCGAAACGTCTTATGTATACAATAAATGTTTTATCTCTTGTTTTCCTTGAACATAGACATAGTAAGCCATAAAAATAACACACTTCATCAAAGTTTTATGTGCAATAGATATCCAGAAAATAGCTTACCTGACAAAAAAGGCATAATCTACCAAGTTTCCTGCTCCGATTGCAATAAAGTTTATATTGACCAAACCGTACGGTTTTTGAAAAATCGGTTAGAAGAACATAAAAAAAATTCCCGTTCGGCTTTAAAAGAACATATTGACAATACTAATCACAAAATTGATTTTTCGAAAGTAAAAGTTTTAGATCGAACTAGAAAACCATCAACAAAATTCTTTTCCAACGAACTTCTCACCAAGGAAACAATATTCATCAACATTTGCTCGCCAGATAAATCGCTAAACGTCGCAGATACAACAATGTTTAGCTCATTTTTGTATTTTTCTTTAGATCGGGAAAAATAACAATTTATTTCTATATTTTAGCTTGTTTTTGAGAAATTTATTACTATGTTTATTTCATGTTCATATTTTAGTTTGTTTTTAAAAAAATTATTACTATGTTTATTTAATCACTGGTTTTTGAAAATACCAAACTGAGTGGCGAGCGAAATTGTGTTGAAAATCGGGCCCATATACTATGAAAAAAAAAATATTATAATTAATCATCCATGAATAACTTAAACCATGGACAATAAATGTTAATTTTCTAATCGATTTTCAAGATTTTCTAATCAAAACTTATTAATAGTGTGTTCTTTGGGGAATGCCGAAACTATCACCACAGCCCATTTAGAATGGTAAAAAATCGTCTTCGGTTTAAAAATAAAAGAATAAAGGACGCTCAAATTGCAGGTAATAATCGTGATTTGCGGCTATTTGTTTTGTTCCATAAGAATCGAATCGGGAGGAGTTAAAAAATGGTGAGCTCCACGTTTATTGAAGATCTTTTTTATTCCAAGCGTTCTGTAGCTAAAAGTTATTATAAACTAAGTGTAATAACTTTGTGAAGATCTAAACACTGAACAACTTCCATTTGAAACAGAGGTTTTTGATTATCGTGAAGTGAGTTATTTTAAATAGCATTGAATTTTTTGCTATAAATATCAAAACATATAGTTTAAAATATGGTTACAGCTCAAATTGTTCGCACTTCTGAACCTTGTAGTATATGATTGATGTGTTGAACAAAAACTTGAAACACGAATAACGCTTTATTTCCACCCAAGAATAAAAAATGTAGTACAGATCACAATCAGTATACCATCAATCAGTACACAGTTACAATTTAGTTTTTTTATTAAAATAAATTATTTATAACTGGTTGATTTTTAATTTTGCGTCACTACATCTCCGAGGTAGAAAGCTCCCCGCGTGAAAACTTTAATAAAAATTGTTAAAATATAAATTAAGCCATTTAATTTTTGTCCTTGAATTTAATTTAAAAAAAACACAAACTTTTAAATTGTTTTGTTTTAAAAAACTTTTTTTTTTAATTGTTTTTTTTGGATTTTTTTTTCTAAAGCACAGTTTGTTCTGTTAAAAATCCAAATCATATATAGTTTTAAAAAGTTTAAACTCCAAATAAAAAGAAATCCAAAGCCTAATGCTGTCCTGGACTCTAGCAAAAAACTTTATGCTTTAAAAGTTTGGAAAGTTTCAAAATGTCTAAATGATTTAACTCAACTTTAAAAAAAATAAAACTGCGTCAACACAACTGATCAGAAACTAGACATGACTGATTACTTAGTTTAGACACATAAAAAATAGGGGGTCATGTTGCAACAATCAAATCAAAACAATTTAGCACCACGGATAACAACCAATCAGTTAAATCAGATAAATTCAACTTTTATAAAATCTCTTAATTTGCATAAATGGCACTAAATTTAGTAATTGGTTACTACAAGCGTCCTTCTGTTTTTCCTTTTACAAATAAATCAGCCATGTCTATTTAGTTTTCCTACTGATCACATTATTACACAAATTTACAAAGCTAATTTTATGCAAACTTTTATACATTTTAATGAGGCTCGTTTTACAGAAGTAACGACGAAGTATTTTGTTGCGAGTTATTTTTTTCCGAATAAACCTAATCCCGATTTTGGATATGACTTTGGCTTCTTTCGACGGGCGACAGTTGTATAGGGAGTCCATTAAAAAGAAAGATGCGTATTTTTGCACCGGATAAATTTAAATGAATAATAATCGTAGGTAATTAAATAATAACCGTAGTTAAAATCGCCGGAAGTGGAAAGTTATCCTATCCGAAAGAGCATCCGATCTCCACCGCGTCCGAATCGAAGCATCATCTTGTCTCCGCGGCCGAACCTGAGCATCATTTTATCCGAGCGCTTATTAGACGACGGCGGGAATTGGTACCCGTCGCGCCGCGGCCGGCCGAATTGCGCAGCCTTTTCCAACTGGTAAACTTCTTCCGGCGACTCTGGGAGCCATTCCAAATCGTAATCGACGTCGGGTCCTGACGGAAGACGGCGTCCCGCCACGAAAAGAGTGGCCGAGAATACGAACAACACGCAGTAGAACGATATAAAAGGACAAATTCGCATCTCGTCGACTGTAGACGTTCGGCGCGAATACTAATGCGGCAGATTGCCGGTTTGATGCGGTACCCTAAAAAATCGAAATTTTCATCGTTTTTTTAATATTAAATCTTGGACCTAACTGTCATGACCACGCTGGTCAAAATCCATTGTTCCAAACGGAAAAGAATCCCACGCGCATAAAAAAACGCCCGCAATTATTATCTAATAACCCGCCCGCGCGGCATTCTTTTAGCCATATGCCCACCTGCATTTAAAAGCCCTGTTTTGCAGCTGCTCCTTCCACAATCTATCCCACGGAGCAAAATATATATGACGTGATCACGAATACTATATGACATTTTAAAGCTATTAAAATTCTGAGGTGACACAAATTAGGTCGGTCCCGTCATGACACAAAGTCCCTTTCAGATTAAATGTATTTCACTGTAATATTCAGAAACTGGAAATACCGCAAATAATATAAGATCTATTAAAAAAGTTTTAGTACTTTTTTTATAAATTCAATGTTACAATATGCTTTTCTTTTCCGGATTAACCCAAAAAAATTACATATTAAAACCCTTAGTTAGGCAATACAACTTTAAACAATAGTAAAAAGTTACAAAAATACTTGAAGTTTTTTTAATTTTGTTGTAAAATTTGCGGGTTTAAAAAATTGGGTAAAAAGGTTTATATCATACCAAATCTGATTTTTTGGCGGGACCGTGAAATTAGATTCATTATGACATAAACATTTGTGTTTGTTCCTTTTAAAAAGTGTTTATTTCATAAAATTTTTTTCCTTTGTATTTTTAATTAACAATTAGGGTAGCTGACTGAATTTCGGCCACTTTTTTATTTAGTTGGATAAGTTTTTTGTTGTTTTTCCAATCGACCCAAAATTTGGTCTAAAAATCAAACGATAGCTATTTTCGTTATTCCAGTGCAAAATTTTAAAATTTCTGTTACACTTAAAGAACAGTGGAGGTTTACATATTTTTTATAGGGGCCGAAATTAAGGCGCGAGCCATTAACTTCGGCCACCTAGAAAAAAATGGCTATAAATATTGTCAAAATGAACAATGAACTTTTTTAAAGCTTGCAAATTTATCCTTAGGTATTGTTTTTGGTACATATAACTTAATATTTTCCCGTTTGCAAACTTAAATAGTTATTAGCAAGACTTAATATAATTATGGCAAAACCTTAAAAAAAGAAGTTTTAAGAACCTATATTTTTTGTTCAATTTTTTGGTTTAAAAAAACGTCAAAAAAGTTAAACGAGCAACAAATATCTTTATAAATACGGTAGTACGATGATATTAAAAAACAGCAAAAACGGCAGGTTCTTTCACCTAAATTTTAAGATCTTAAAATGGGCTGTTAGTTAAACGCATTGCGAAGTGATTTTGAAGAAAATATTAAAACAGGAAACTTAACAACTTTGAGCCTTAAATAGACGATATTTTAAGGTTATATAGTGCTTCGTTCTAAATTTTATGCAGTTTAAACACAAAGCAAAAATTAAGAAAATCACAAAAAATTTACTTTTTGTATGAAAATGTTGATAATGCAGAATAACAAAAATAAAAAACTTTTGCAAAAACATTTTATTCAACATTAATCCAGTTACTTATGTGCTAGTTCTTTTGTGTTTTTAAAGTAAGCCAATTTTTAACACACTAAATTGGTGGCCGAAATTAAGGCCTGGCCGAAATTAAGTCAGATACCCTATCTTTATAAAATTACGTTCAGAATATCAAAATACAAATTTTCAAATTTCGCAAATTCTACACCTACCTATATGTATTGTTTAATTAATAAAACAGAGAAAATTTAAATGGCTTTATTAATTTATAATCACAAAGATTTTATGAAATAGGCCCCTAGGGCCTATTTCATAAAAATTGCTTGTAATTAATTTACAGCTGTAAATTAATAAACGCTTTGTTTTCTTTTGTATTTTAAAATAAGTAGTAGGGTAACTGACTTAATTTCGGCCACCTTTTTTATTTTATTGGATAATTATTTTGTGGCTCTTTCAATCGAGCCAAGATTCAGTCTAAAAATTTAAAAATAGCTATTTTTGTTATTCCAGTGCCAAATTTGAAAATTTTTGTTATAATTAAAAATCAGTGGAATTTTAAACTACTTTTCTAAAGTGGCCAAACTTAAGGCGCGTGCCATTAATTTCGGCCACCTAGAAAAAAATGGCTATAGCTATTGCTAAAACGAACGATAAATATTTTTAAAGGTTGCAAATTTCTCCTTGGGTATTGTTCTTGGTACATAATATTTAATTTTTTCCGTTTGACAACCTGTAATAATTAATAGCAAGACTTTAAGTAAGTATATCAAAACCTTGAAAATCCAGTTTTAAAATGTTGTATTTTTTGTTCAATTGCTTGAAAAGCTGGAAAAAATATAGATGTCAAAAATACATTATATTATAATAAAATTTATTACAAAAAATATTCTATTGTTTTCATTTTTCATTTAGCGTATCTTGAATAAAGAAAACTTTTTTAATTAAAAAGTTAAAACTTAAAAAAAAATTTTTTTGACGTTAAAAATTTTGGCTGCAAGAGACTCGAACCTACGGGAACAAGGATACAAGTCCGACACTCTACCCATTCGGCTACTGGCCCATTTAAGATTTTTCTCGTAAAAGATACTTTTAAACAAATGTTTCCAAATGTAGTTTCTGAGCGCCAAATCGAAAAAATTTGAATGAAAATTAAAAAATGCACACACATTAAGACGACCTTGGGACCAGAGGACATTTGGGCGAACCCCGCAGCGGTTGCTGATCTCCTCCGAGAATGGGAAGAGGGGGTGAGCAAGGCGAGGAGCGTGCCGGATGAAATCAACCAGGGTTGAACGAAACTCTGGTTACTGGCAAAGGACAACAACAAATTGCTAATCCCGATTTTGTAATCTGACAAATTTGCGGTCAATCATAACCTATGCAAATTTTATTTAAAACAATTATCATTCGGCCAAAAAAATTCTATATAACTTGAATTTCGGAACATAAATAAAACTGACAACGGAGAATCGATTCATAATCACGATTTTGTGATCTGACAAATTGTACGGTCGATCATGACGTATATGCAAATTTTATTTAAAACAATTATAACTTGACCGAATAAAATCTATATGACTTGAAATTCGGAACATAGATACAACTGACAATGGAGAATTGATTGATAATCACGATTTTGTGATCTGAAAAATTGTGCGGTCGATCATGACGTATATGCAAATTTTATTTAAAACAGTTATAACTCGGCCAAGATAAGATAAGATCAGATTTATTTTGCAATATGCCGGAGCTTACTAAAGCATTAGTTACAAATGCACTTTTAATAAGTACGCACCATGTTAGTATAATAGTAAAATCAAGAAATAAAAATTTGTCTTCTATTAGTCTTGTTGCGGACACTTTTTGAATACACGTTTATTCTTTATTTTTTAACAATTTTTCGAAAATATTAAAAGTTATCCAAACCAGTTAGAATCATTCATTTTTAACCACAGGACTCCAAACATTAGCAATTCCAAACCATTTTGCATTCTTTATAACTTCATGAAATTTCCAGATCTTATCATTCTCTTTATAATAAACGAACCGCACACAAACAAACAAAAAATTCGAAACATAGACACAACTGACAACGGGGAACGGATTGATAATCACAATTTTGTGATCTGGCGAAAGATGCGGTCGATCAAGACGTATATGCAAATTTTATATAAAACATTTATAACTCGGCTGAAAAAAATTTATATGACTTGACTTGACTTATTATTTTCAGAACATAAATAGATAGAACTTGTAACGGAGAATCGATTGGCAGCGATGTTTTTTGATTTAACATTTGTGCGGTGAAGGTAAATAGGATTTACAGTTAGTAAGCTTATCTCGTGAACCACAGCCAATACAAGTACCGGTCTTAAGTTTGCTGGTTTTTAACGATCATTTGTATATATAACTGACAGCGGAGAATGGTAATCACGATTTTGTGATTTGACAAATTGGTCGGTCGATCATGACATATATGCAAATTCAAAGATAATCTTAACGGCAGCCAGTTACAAGACAAGACTTGAACCAGTTTTAGTTATTGCCTAAGCCCAAACCTAAAAAATAAGCAAAACTGTATTTTGACATATATTACTTTGATTGTGTTTTTAAAGAATTTCGAATTTTGTTTTCAAAACGGAGATTTAACCTATCTTTAACTGGTTGTCATAAAAAATCGGTAGAAACTATAAAAAACTTTTGGCTATATTTAAAACTGCCAAGATTTTTGAAATCCGAAAAAAAAGACTTTTAAATTGTTTAAAAGCTTTTCTTTAGTAAAAAATTTTACTTGACAACATAAATTAGTTACGCCAAAAAGAACCAATTTTTGGGCATAAATGGGGTCATAATTTTAGTGGAAGATTTAAATCCCAAAAAAACTTTAAAATTAAGATTTAAGCGTCTGATTTAAGGTATAAAGATGCTTTATATTTGTAATTAACTTTTGGATTGGACAAATTGATAATTGGTACACGTATGGGAATTGCACCTAATTTGGGTTTTATTTAAAGACTTAATTAAAGGTATATTAAATACACAATTATAAGCTTTTTGTTACCCATATTAATCTAAATTTTTGATATCAAAATGATATTTTTAATAAACGAGCTAACTCAGTTTATTTTGAAAAAATTTACCTCGACAGTTTTTCCAAAAACCTAAGCTTACGTTTTCCTGAGCCTTAGCGAAACCTAAAAAGTCAAGCAAAAATTTTGTCAACTAAACTTTATCGAAAGTTTTGCTTGATATTTAGGTTTCGCTGAAACTTAGAAACAGGCTTAGAAATAGGCTTGGGCTTTAAGGAAGAAGCTGTCAAAGTAAACCAAATTAGCTGAAACACGAAGGCAAGTGACTGAAGTTAAAAAAATACAACACAAACACAACTTAAAAATAAAACTTTAAAAGCATATTTTACATTGTGTTATTGTAAAATAATTGATTTATTTCAATTTATATCATATAAACTTTTGACATGAGAAGCCCAACAAGCGAAAAAGATATAAAAATCTTTGAAAGTACAGTTACGTAAGATTTGAACACAGTAAATGAACAGCAGGTTTTTTTACCCTGAGTTTCAAGGTGGCCGAACTTAAAGGAATTTAAAAATGCGCATTTATTTTAATGCATTGCAAACTTTTTTCGAAAAAAACAATAAAAACATTAAAATTAACAATAATGAGCACTAAATAAAAATTATTTTAAGATTATATTTTGCCTCGTTTCAAATTTGATGCAGTTTAAACACCAAGGAAAAATTCATAAAATTACCCGAACTTAAGTCAGTTATCCTATATTATAAATTGCGTTTAGAATTAAAAAAATACAAATTTATAAATTCTGTAAATTCCACACTTATGTTCGTATTTTTTAATTGATAGAATAAGAAGAAATCAGATGCGTTTATTAATTTACAATTACAAAGACAATATGATATAGGTCCTTGGGGCGAGTCCACTAAAAGCGGGCTTGGAACGTGCCAAGATAGCCTGGTGTAATAGCGCCCAACTAGATGCTTTTAATATCATTGGCGGAAATCTTTTGAGAACCCAATTAAAGTTGATGGGCGGAGCTTTTTCGGTCAACTCTTGTTAAAATGAAGATTTTCCGCGTAAAAAACATTGCAGAAAAAATTTAAAAATATTTCTTTGGAAGTAAAGTTAAAAATGAATTGAACTAAAAATGTTCATTTTAAGACTCCGTGGATTTTGGCACTTCTTTAAGAAATGCCAGCACTTCCAGCACTTTTTGAGGAAGTGCCAGGATCCACGCGGATTTTGGCACTTCCTCGCGCTATTCTGGCACTTACTGCTGGAAGTGCTGAAAAATCAGGACCAAAATACTTTTTCAGGATTAAATGACTATGAAAATTGGATATGCATGCATGTTTGTGTTTTTATTTTTTATTTTAATATTTCAATGAAAATAAAGTTTTTGAAACAAAAATACTTGTAAAATTTATTTAAGGTAGAACTTCACAGTTTTTTTTTGACGACAGATCCTTTTGAATTACATCTTACTATACGTAGTTTGACCTGCTGATTCAATTTTTGACATTCATTTTTCTGTAAAAAAATGTTATCGTCCACAATCATAAAATAACATCAATAAAATACATGTCAAAAATACAAAACATTAATAAAGTTTATTACCAAAAATATTCTATTTTTTCATTTTCTATTTAGCGTATATTAAATAATAAAACATTTTTTTAATTAAAAAATAAAAATTAAAAAAAAAAAAATTTTTGGCGTTAAAAGTATGGTCGATCGAGTACTCGACCGCATAAATCTGAGGATCCAAGCGCGAAGTACTAACCACTTGGCTACTAGGTCAGCTGGGATAACCAATAAAAAGGAACTTTTAAAGGAATAGTTCAAAATGTAGTTTCTCCGCGTCAATTAAAAAAAATTAAACGAAAATTAAAAAAAAATTGATTCGTTATTTTTAAACGAAAGTTTGGAAATAGTTAGATATAGGCTTTTACCATTTTTTTTTATTATAAACGATTAAAAAAGGATTTCAGGATTTTTTTTACTATATATTTTTGTAAAAAAAGTCTTTTTTGCAATTTAAAAAAATCCTGAGATCATTTTGAACCCAAACCACCTCTGAAAGTTGCCCCCTATATTACCCTAATTTATTATAAAATTGAGCCCAAAAATAACGAATCAATTTTTTTAAAAGGCATTATTGTGGTTTCTTTAGAATCCATGGACATCTGTTGCGAACTGGACAAATTTTTCGGTGATGTTTTTATAACCACTGGATAGCACAGAGTCTTAACTTTTTATAGCATCCCACTTTTATGGGCCAAAAATTTAAATTTATGATGATATGCGACTTGTAGTCTAAGTGTTAAAAACTGTGAAGTTTTAAAATTTTAAGATTTAAGATTTTTATTTTTCTAGTAATACATCAAGAAAACAATAGAAAACACAAACACAAATGTTATTGCAACCCAGTTGAGTTACAAAAACACAGATCACAAAGCTGAGAGAAGACCTGGCTGATTTAGACTTACTAGAAAAAAAAATGACTAAAGGCTTTAGAAAAGTAAAGCTCTTTATTTAGTCATTATTACCATGAGTTAATTCTTCAAAGATTTTTTAAATTGGTACAATGTTTTAGAACTGACTTGATTTTCATTTAGATAATTCCATTTACTTATAACTCTACTAAAAGACTGTATTTTCGGTAATTGACTCTTGAGTGTTCTTTTTTGAGTTTTTTTGAATGTCCTCTGGTTGTATTAGGTTTAGGAACAAAATATTTTTCAGGGTTTAAATTTACAAGTTGATTTAAGATTTTAAATGTTTCAAACATATCCATCTTTTCTCTTCTTTTCTCTAAAGTTTGTAGATTAAGTATATTTAGTCTGTTTATATATCCAGTATCTTTTAATTTGCAAACCTTAAAAACCCGTTTAGTAAAATAAAGTTAGACTTTTTCTAAAATGTATTTATCCTTAGCCATATATGGATTCCAAACAACACTTGCGTACTCAACAGTAGGACGCACAAAACTTTTATAAGCAATTAGATAGTTTTTAATGGATTGTGATTTGAAACCTCTAAAAATTATATTAACTGTTTTTAAAACTTTACTTGCTATTTTTTTACAATGTGTTGAAAACTTTAAATCACTAGTGATGAACACACCTAAGTCTTTTACCATATTAGTTTTAGGTAGCTTCTTATTATTTAAGTAATAATACGTTTTGTGTACATTTTTACAAATATTTAAATGTAGTACTTCACATTTATTTTCAGACAAATTGAGCTGCCAATCTTGGGCCCATTGGGCAATTCTATTTAGATCATCTTGTAATTTAATTTGATTATCATTTGAGTTTGAAAAACTAGTATAAACCTTTGCATCATCTGCAAAAAGTCTAATTTCTGAATTTTGGACACAATTGACAATATCATTTACATAAACAAGAAAGAGAAACGGTCCCAAAACTGAACCTTAAGGGATAACTGAACCAAGGACCACATA
>JASAMX010012863.1:0-17692 GCA_030248175.1 Microlaimidae sp. YZB2_3
AAAGGGAAAAAAGGGACAAAAAAAGCGGAAATAAGGTAAAAATAGGTCTAAAATGGTTAAAATCCATTGAAATTGGGCTTCGTGTCTCCACTACCTTAAACCTATATCTCAACCATACATGGGCACGAGAGGTTAACCCCCCAAATTCTGAGAAGAGAGGTTTAACCCCCCCCCCCCACTCAGAAGTCAGGGAGAAATGTTAAGCCCCCCCCAATTTTGGAAATATGAAGAAAAAATGTCTTTAAAAAGACTTCTAACTGCCTCCAAACTTTAGTTTTGAGGTCAAAATTAATGTTTTAAACAATAAAAAGCTCAAAAATGCAATAAAAAGGGCTTTTTGACCTAAAATTAGCGTTTTTTTACCTATTTTTTCTTTAACATTGAAAAACAATATGGGTAAAATGCACTCTAGAAAAAAAAAACGATATGGATATTTTGCGTTTCTCGGATTTTAGCCCTCCCCCTAATTTGGGGTTTAAACCCCTCTCTCCCCAATCAGGACCAACTTGCCCATGTATGATCTCATATCAACCCAATCCAACCTCTGCCATTTATTGATTTCATAGCCGAATACTTTGAATGCTGAATCTTGCCATCACGCACCTGTACATTTCTATGTATTTTATTTTTCAATGTCAAGGCGAGCTTAATGTGCAAGAAGATTACCAAATCAGTGGCGGTGATGAAGACGTGGAAACCAGGTGATAGTCGAGGTTGTAGCGCAGTGTCAGAACTTACGTCTTGCACACTCAAGGTCCCTGGATCAAGTCCCGGCTGAGACACGCTACATGTGATAATATTGATATTTGTTACAATTGTTATATGTAGTATTTGGTTGCGCAGTTAGTACCTAGTAACATCGGACTTGCGTTTTCTGCTTTTTGCGAATAAACAAACTTTTAAACCTTTATAGTGTTATAATTTCATGACTTTTTACTGTCAACTCAAAACAAGCGGACGTGGATAAATCGGGATTGTTCCGTCTGAGATTTTTAATGCTCGCGTGCCGGCGGTCCGTCATTTTTAAAATCAAAAAATCATAAATATGTGGCCCAGAAATTTCAAAAAATTCTAGGCTAGATCGGGCGGGAGCTGTAAAAAAGTTTTGCGGGTCAGGCCCAGCAGGATTATCCAACTTATAAATCAAACTCTTGCCCAATTATTATGATGGATGGTCTGCCCTCCCCCACCCCTGAGCCAGCCAATTTCGTAAGGGTCCCCTTTTAGATTTTTTTTTATTTTTAGATATGAAAATGCATCTTAAACGCATAAAATTAAACAATGAAAAAAATTTTTCCCGCTTCTCGAAAGGTGAAATATGCTATGTATTATTCACATATCTTCAAACGCCGCATTCTTTCGCTACATTTACAAACCTTTTTGTGCATATATTTTTAAATAACTTAGCCAATTATTTATATTAGGGTTTTCTTAGTAGAATTTTTAGTATATAGTAAAAAATTCGGTCATATATTAATTAAAAGTGTACCTAACAAACATATTGCTTAGGAATTTAAGTTATAAAAATATAAGTAAAACTATTATCATATACCATTCATTAGCTAGAGGCAATTCTTAAGCAGTTTTTAGTGCATATCTTAAAAAAATTTCACCTCCGGTGGCTAAGGGGTCACCCCCAGACTCCCGGCCGACGCTTCAGGTCGGTTTATGCTGCTACTACGGTAACAAAAAAATGATTAGAAATTATGTAGGTTATAAAAAAACAAAAGTAAAAATATGTCCATATGATTTCCTGGAGAATTTTTAAGCAGTTTTTAGTTCATATTTAAAAAAAATTTGCCCCTGGTAGCTGGGGGAAAACCCCTCAGACTCCTCCCGGCCGACGCTTTGCAACGGCTTTGGGCCGCTACACGACACAATTGCGGCGTTTTGCGCCGGAATCCCCACCAAGACATTAGCAAGCCGCCCCCCCCGTCGGCGAAATACTATATACGTGCCTGTATATATAGAATTTATCTTTTCTAAATTCTATGCGCTTCGTGTTAATGCTCTGTTACTTTGTTGTGTAAATTTTGCTATTTTGAAATAGTGCCTTATTGCATGAGAATGACTGCTGAAACAAGAAAAAAGGTTGCTTTGTTAAGACGTGTTTTAAAATTTGTTTTTTAAATAAACGGATTTCTTAAATTAAATCGAATTATTTTGAAATTGTTTACAAAAACATTTGTGACGACAACAAACTAAAACGTTTCTTGAAACACTCAAGGCTGCTAATTTTTTATGCGCACTTTCGTAAGGTGTATATGCTGTATAATTATGTGTAAATAAATAGTGTTACGATATAATAAAGCCATAACCCGGTACAGCAACTGAACGCCCGTCAGGCGTCTGAAGCTTGCAAGATCTATGTAGTCCCGGCGGAGACAGGAAATAGTGATATCGTATTGATATTGTTATGCGCATTGTTTGATATGCTATCAGTGCTACTTGTTTGGCCTTGCATATCCGACTTTAAGCGAAATAAATCAGTTATGCGAGTCAAAACAAAAAATATCAAATCCAGGGGCCTATTTTATAAAGACGTTTGTAAATTTTCATTTTACAAATCTCCGCCTATTTTTTGTAAATTACATAATAGAGGATATAGGACGCGGAGAATATCGATCGGTCAGCGAAGATGAAATGACGTGGCTGCAACCAATCAGCGCAGAGCAGTGCGCGCAGATACTCCCCCTGGATTAAAAGTCGAAAAACCTTTATCGTGTATTTTACAAAAAATAGGCGGAGATTTGTAAAATGAGAATTTATAAAGGATTTTATGAAACAGGCTCCAGTTGCTTTTTTATATATATCTATGGAATGATGGAGTAGTTTGAATGGGCTTGAAATGCATTTTATTAATAAGTGCAAGAAATTTCTCCCTGTTGCATGTCAGAGCCCTACTTTGAAACTTTGGCTGGTCATTTTGGCTGATCCGATATATTCATGAATGTGCCACCACCACTCTGTTGGTCTGGCGTGCCATGAATATCCTAACAGAGTGAAAAACCAAACCAATTCTTTTTGAGATATTCATGACAGAGAAGCTTGAAGTAGTTTTCTTGGCGTTCCATAGTTGTCTTGGCACGTGACGTCACATAATGTGGCGTCACGTGACAGTCACGTGACACGTGACGTGTCACGTGACGTTTATGAATTTGGCTTATTGCCTTTTAATTTGAAAGCTGTTTATTTTGTGATTTGTCAAATCCTAGACCTTACCACTAATGACGTTGCCAAAACTGGGTGTAATTAATATTGTTTTTAATTTTAGCAGAAAGATTTATATAATGAAGAAATTGTTTTTCCACGCCATGTTTATGTTATTAGTAACGAAAATATCCTTCTGTTGTACGTAATATTTTTTTTATATTGCACTTTTGTTTGGCGCTTATGAATTTTATTGTTAAAGGTTAATTTGTTTAAGGATTTTAGGACGTTTCAAACATTGCAACTGCATAAATAATAGTTTTTGTATTATTAACGACCTCCTTGTTTACAATTCACACAGGTTTAAATATATAAAGTGGTTTTTTATTTTACATAACAATATAAAAATAGAAGCATTGATATTTGAAAGCCATTTTGCCGATTGACTAGTACTCCTGAGTTCAAAGTTACTCTTTAACAAAATATATTAAAATATTAAGATGACTTAAAAAATGAGAAAAAAAGTTTAAATATCTGCTTTCAGATTGTATTGTTTAGCATTTTGTGCTGTATCAAATGTACACTAATATTTTTTGAGAAATTGCTATACTTAACCCGATAAGCACGATGGTAGGTAGAAGGCAGAAAAATTTGCCTTGGAGATAAGTAGGATGCAAGGTGAAGGAAGGTAGAGAAAACAAAAATGCCCTGAAGGCAGGTAGGAGGTAGGATCCAAGCAGCTAAAACTGTCTCTAAGGCAGGTAAGAGGCAGGTGGCACTGCCTCAATTGTTGAAACATACACATTCGAGGAGGAACATATGAGGCAGCTAAATCTGCCTCGGAAGCAGGTAGAAAGAGAGTAGGTGGTAGGTAGGAGGCACCTCGTCTTAAGGTAAATTATAATGTAGGCAGGTAGAAGGTAGCAAAGTTTTCGATACAGAAAGATAAAAGGCAGGTAAAAACCTACTTTTTCAAATGAAGCACCCCGTTTTTGCAGGCTTAATGCTATATAAAATGTTGTTCAATTTTTTTCGTTATGCATTATGTTAAAGAACACAAGCCAAATGTTTATTTTTCGTGATGTGAACTGTGATTGCCAATTTTTGTCAAAGTGAAAAGTTTTACTTAACGTTAAAACCTTTAAAAAACGTTTTGAGTAATCTAAAACAAAGGATGCTGGCTTCAAACTGAAATTTTTACACTATAATCCAAAAACTGTTACTGGTCAATTAACTTAAGCATTTTCAGTTTGAACAGACTTAAATGCAGACCTAAATGCTATTACTTTTTTTTAAACTCAAGTTGTTTATAAAAACATTATTCCGATAAAAATGTTTTTGAACCATGCCCCTGATAGAATGGAGCCAGGTAAAATGCAGTAAAATCTGCCTCCGCAACAGGTAGCAGGCAGATTAAAGGCATGTGAGCTTTGAAAATGATTAGAAGCAGACGGTAGTCAGGAATGAGGTGGTTCAAACTTCACAGGAAGATGACAGGAGGTAAATGGTATTTTTTTTAAAGTATGGAATACAGTTATGAGACAGCTAAATCTATCCTGAAGTAGATAATATGGAAGTCAAATGCAGCAAAACTTAGTTAAAAGGTGGTTATAGAAGGCAGGTTGGAGACAACTAAAAAAATAGTAAAGCTTGCGATTGATGCAGATGAACAGCAGTATTAAAATTATGGAACACCGACTAAACTGGAATACAGAAAATTTTATTAAAATTTGTTTGTTGAAGGTGCTGTAGTATACCGTTAGAAACACTTCATTGTGTAGAAGATATTTAATTTTGAAGTGCCTTACACCAGGCCATTTACTCAGTAGCAGGCACTGTGTTACTTTGCATAAACAATACCCAGCATTAGCCTTATATAAATTTTTATATAATGGTTTTGTAAAATAGAAACAGCAATAAAACTATATTTAGTATTGGAATTACATAAATTTTTAAATGATAGCTTTTTTGTAATAGTAACAACGATAGAAGCTTTAGCAAATGCTATTTGACTTTAAAATTCTTTCAATGTTTTGTTTGTATTCTGACCACAACTTAAAGACGTTGCTTTTACTAAAAAATTAATTCCAAACATTTTTACAAAAATAGACTGGTTACTTCAACTGTAAAATATTGACAAAGTATACCGCGTATAATCTGATCCATTCCACTATCAAATCTGCCAAGCAATTGCATATTAAAATGATATGCAGGCATTATTGCATTAGAAGTCATATACCTATGCCTTATTTATCATAATCAAGAAAGCATGCATTCTTGTCATAATTAAAAACTTTCCAGGCGAGACCTTTAAAGTCACAGCTTCCAGACTAAATATAAGAACTGGCCCGAGCTCTTCTAATACGGTAGTGGGACAACTTAATAGAAATGAACATGTCACTTCGTGTTCTCAAAGCAATGGATGGGCCAATATCGGAGAAAGCCGCTGGGTGTATGCGAATTATTTGGAAATAGTCAACTGTAAGTACTAATGATAATTACTAGCAATTGTAATATTTAGTTTAAAACGCTTGATTTTGTACATGTTCTATACATGAAGTAATATTCAGGTTTAAGAACCACCAAAAATAAAAAAATACAGAATTCTGGGATCTAATTTGCCTTGTACATATTAACATAAAGTTATAGTGACCTATTTGCAAATAAATTGTTGTTTTGTGCCAAAAACCAAAACATTTTCACATGAACTTTTTTCTTATTATAACCTTACCCCTAACTTGGGGGTAGAGGGTAGGGGTAAGGTTTTCACAAAAAATAATCAAAATCGAAGACAAAAAGTTGCACTCGATCTCGGTAACGCACCTTAAAGTATGCATGGTGTTTAAAAATCTTGTTTTTTTGATAAAAATGAGGTTAATTTGTTCTAATATATTAACAAAGTATTTATTTACTACTTTATATTGTCGTTTTAAAACTAACTAATTGATAAAGTAATTATGAGCTTTACTATGTATTAAATAACCTTTTTTTTTAAAATGCGCCTAAATATCGGTTTTAATATTAAGGAATAAAAGCCATATTTTAACAATTATTTATCAAATTACTCAACTTAAAACAAAAATTCTTCTTTAAAAAGGCTAAAATTTAATAATTTTTGCATTTTTTGTAAAAAGCCATAAATTAAAAAATTATGCGTTCTAATTCTTTAAAAAAACACGTCATAACCGGGCAAGTCCACCACAGTTTTATTCGAGGGTTTTATTCTGTTATTATTTATTTTTTCTGCAGTTTTTTAAATGCAGTGAATTTTGAGCTTCTATTGAATGCAGAGCTCGATAGAGCCCATGACTAAAAATTATTTAAGTTTTTGTTACAAAGTGCTCAGTAACAAACTAGATAATGACCAAACTAATTTGTGAGTTATTAGAAAATAGCATAACCCATAATTTAAAACTCTACATTAAAACTAAATGCAAATCTACGCCAAAAAACTTGTCTTACAGTCATGATCTGTGAAGTTTTAAACTTGTTAGTGGGCTTGCTGTTGTTATAATGCTCTACTGTTTTAATAATTTTTTTAATACTTCATTTGCTTTCGAATGATTTTTTCTAATTCTATCCACAAACCATAATTCAATTAAACAACAACAAAATGCTAAAAATGTAATGCAAATGCATTTTAAATGTAAAATGCTAATTATTAAACAAAATGTTTATAATTCAAAATGCTATATTTGTGTAGAAATATTAATAAAGGCTTTCAAAATAGGTTTTATTTTAAAAAAATCTAATTGCACAACGCAGACGCTGATCAAACTATATTAAATTATAAATTATAATTTAATTGTTTGATCAGCGAATTATAGTATATTTATACAGTATTATAATTTATAATATTGTATAAATACATACACATTACACCATGACTTTTGCTTCTTCTTGATGATTCACAGTATTTTTTCAGATGTTATTGCGATGTTTTTTGCGGTTGAAATGATTTAAATAACTGATGTGCTAAATAAATACATTTCGAAATTCTCATGTGCTAAATAAATACATTTCGAAATTCATGTACTTATCTGCTAAATAAATACATTTGAAAATACTTATTTGCTAAATAAATTCATTTCGAAATTCATTGGGCACAGTCACAAAATTTTAATCTCGCCTGGAAGATCGTAAAGGTTTATCTAAAAAAAAACAAACAAAAATATATAAACAATTATTTGTTTATAAGTATAGCTTGGAGTGTTATGTTATAAGATAAAACCACTTTTTTAGAAAAAGTGCTGTTAATCAGCTTTAATAGCACAGATGACTTGTAACTATGATTTATTTAGGGAATTGTTACAATTCTTTTAACTGTTTCTATTTTTTCTGCATTTTTTTGTTTGCATTTTTGTTTTTAGTTATATAATATACTAGCCTTAAGATATGCTCTAAACATGAAAAAGGAAAAAGGGGCGTATTCTGTTGAAGAAGCGTATGTTTAGACAGAAAAGACGTGGACTTGTCAGAGCTGGACATTTTATGGCCTATAGGAAATATCTATTCGGTTTGAGCAGCTGCCCACTGAAAATTGCCACCATATGATAATGATCTAGTTATACGTTGAACAAATTACACAGAACTGTTGCCTTTTTTCTTTAGTCTTATGAAATATCAATTGAAAAAATCATACTCACAGCAATCTTTGACAAGATTTTTTGACAAGTCAAGACTCGCTTTGGACTGGATTTTAAGAACTGGGTTTCCTTGTTTTGGTGAAACAGGGTTATTTTTGGTCGGTTCTAGGGTATTGATTTGTATAGCTCAACAACCATCAATTAAAAAAAAACAATTGTTCAAACTGTTTGTATTCTAGGAAAAAATAGATTTTAAATTTCTTAAAAAAATAATTAAGACGGTAATGATTGAGTTTTTGGGAACAAAAATTTAAATGTCGCTGTAACAGTTAAAACAAAGACTTTAAAACTTTTTTTTAAACCTGTATTTTTTCGACGTTATGTAGACGACTGCATGGCAATTTTCAGAGACAATTCGCACGCTGACTTGTTTTTAAACTATTTTAATTCAAAACATCAAAATATAAATTTTACCTTAGAATTGGAAAATTCGCATTCGCTGCCATTTTTAGACATTCGTATTTCAAAACAAAACAACCGTTTTACTACTTCAATTTATCGAAAACCTAGTTTTAGCGGCCTTTACTCCAATTTTGAAAGTTTTATGCCTTCTTGGTATAAGTTAGGTTTTATATATTCTTTACTTTTTCGAACATATCAACTATCTAGCAGCTTTTCCCCAGGACTTAGCCGTTTTGAAAACACTTTTACAGAAATGTTCATATCCTATTAGTCTTATTGATTCATCTATTAAACGTTTTTAGACAATATTTATATTCGTAAAGACAAAATACCTAGTGTAATGTGTTTGCCAGTCATAATAACACTTCCATATATTTGGCAATTACTCTAAGCGGGTTAAACTTCGTCTAAACAAACTTTTTCGACAACATTTTCCACAAATTGGTTTGCGTATGGCCTTTTTTTATTCTCGTAGAATGAACAACTTTTTTTCTTAAAAAGATAGAATTCCGTTTGGTATAAAATATAACGTTGAATACAAATTTCGTTGTCACGCTTGTAAAGCGGTGTACTTTGGCGAAACAACTCGCCACATATCAGTTAGAATTTCAGAGCACACGAGGATATCTTATCTTTCTGGAAAATCGTTGATTACCTCTCGTCATTCTTTAATTCAAGATCATGCGTTAAATTGTGTTTTTACGCTTAGGCCCCTAATTTTCGCGATTTTTCTATAGTGACTTCCGCCGACAATGAATTCGCATTAAAAATCAAAGAAAGTCTCTGTATTCATTTTTCTTACAAACCCAAAATTAACCACCAAAAACAATTATCGTTGTCGTGCTTTTAATTTTACTCTGCGATTTTTTAAATTTATTTTTAATTTTTTCTAAAAACTTTTTTTTTAAAATGATACAGAGACTTTTTTAACTGATTTTTAATGCGAAATCATTTTCGTATGTAATTCACTATACAAAAATCGAAATTGGGCCCTAGTTTGTGAAACACAATTTGAGCGCGTGATACTAAATTAAACATTGACGAGAGGTAATAAACAATTTCCCGAAAGATATCCACGTGTGCTCTGAAATTCTAACTAGATATGTGGCGAGTTGTTTCGCGCTACAGAGCGTGTTTTTGTATTCCTTATATTTTGCATAACGGAATTATGTTTTAAGAAAAAAGTTCATCACAAAAAAAAAACACACCTTTAAAAAATGTTTAAAAATTTTTTTTACAAATTTACTCTTAGAGTAATCAAATATATGGAAGTGTTATTATGACTGGAACTACACTTATTTGTGTAAACACAAAAATATGTTTTAAATTTTATGTATAATGAAATGTAAAGTCGTTTGTTCAAGAATATTTATTATTTGATTCGTTTTTTAACCATAAGAGTTCTCAACGTACGTATGTTGCGAAAAAAGTACGTACAAATTTTCGAAGCGCGCTGCTACTCGCACAAACTTTGGAACGCCGTTCCAAGTCCGACAATCCATTGTGCATCGTGCATTGTGCGTAAGTGTGAACACCTATTTTCGGAGTTTTAATGCATTGTGCATTGTGCATCGTGCATTGTGCATAAGTGTGAACGGGCCTTTAAGCTTGTAAAAAAAAGTTTGTAAAGAAAGGAACTTTGAAAAAAAGACAGATTTTAAAATGGCTAAAATATAAAAAAAACAACTATATTGTAAAACATAAAATATAAATATAAAAATTGTATAAAATTACATAAAAATATTTTTAAAAAAAAGTTTTTAAAAAAAATTTTAAAAAAAGTTTTAAAAATCGCAGTAGTAAAATTAAAAGCACGACAATGATAATTGTTTTTGGTCGTTAATTTTGGGTTTTTAAAAATGAATACAGAGACTTTCTTTGATTTTTAATGCGAATTCATTGTCGGCTGAAGTCACTATAGAAAAATCGCGAAAATTGGGGGCCCTAGTTTGTAAAACACAATTTAACGCATGATCTTGAATTAAAGAATGACGAGAGGTAATCAACGATTTTCCAGAAAGATAAGATATCCTCGTGTGCTCTGAAATTCTAACTGATATGTGGCGAGTTGTTTCGCCAAAGTACACCGCTTTACAAGCGTTACAACGAAATTCGTATACAACGTTAGATTTTATAGCAAACGGGATCCTATCTTTGTAAGAAAAAAAATTTGTTCATACTACGAGAAATACAAAAGACCACACGCAAACCAATTTGTGGAAAATGTTGTCGAAAAAGTTTGTTTAGACGAAGTTTAACCCGCTTAGAGTAATTGCCAAATATATGGAAGTGTTATTATGACCGGCAAACGCATTACACTAGGTATTTTGTCTTTACGAATATAAATATTGTCTAAAAAACGTTTAATATATGAATCAATAAGACTAATAGGATATGAACATTTCTGTAAAAGTGTTTTCAAAACGGCTAAGTCCCGGGGAAAAGATATGAAGCTGCTAGATAGTTCGAAAAAGTAAAGTATGTTATTAATATGTTATTAGTAGATATGTTCGAAAAAGTAAAGAATATATAAAACCTAACTTATACCAAGAAGGCATAAAACTTTCGAAATTGGAGTAAAGGTCGCTAAAATTAGGTTTTCGATAAATTGAAGTAGTAAAACGGTTGTTTTGTTTTGAAATATGAATGTCTAAAAATGGCAGCGAATGCGAATTTTCCAATTCTAAGGTAAAATTTATATTTTGATGTTTTGAATTAAAATAGTTTAAAAACAAGTCAACGCGCGAATTGTCTCTGAAAATTGCCAAGCAGTCGTCTACATAACGTCGAAAAAATACAGGTTTAAAAAAAAGTTTTAAAGTCTTTGTTTTAACTGTTACAGCGACATTTAAATTTTTGTTTCCAAACACTCAATCATTACCGTATTAATTATTTTTTTAAGAAATTTAAAATCGATTTTTTCCTAGAATACAAACAGTTTGAACAATGGTTTTTTTTAATTGATGGTTGTTGAGCTATACAAATCAATACCCCAGAACCAACCAAAAATAACCCTGTTTCACCAAAACAAGGAAACTCAGTTCTTAAAATCCAGTCCAAAGCGAGTCTTGTCTTGTCAAAAAATCTTGTCAAAGATTGCTGTGAGTATGATTTTTTCAATTGATATTTCATAAGACTAAAGAAAAAAAAGGCAACAGTTCTGTGTAATTTGTTCAACGTATAACTAGATCATTATATCATATGGTGGCAATTTTCAGTGGGCAGCTGCCCAAACCGAATGGATATTTCCTATAGGCCACAAAATCTCTAACTCTGACAAGTCCACGTCTTTTCTGTCTAAACATACGCTTCTTCAACAGAATACGCCCCTTTTTCCTTTTCTATGTTTAGAGCATATCTTAAGGCTAGTATATTATATAACTAAAAACAAAAATGCAAACAAAAAAATGCAGAAAAAATAGAAACAGTTAAAAGAATTGTAACAAGCAAATCTCTAAATAAATCATAGTTACAAGTCATCTGTGCTATTTAAGCTGATTAACAGCACTTTTTTTTAAAAAAGTCGTTTTATCTTATAACATAACACTCCAAGCTATACTTATAAACAAATAATTGTTTATATATTTTTGTTTGTTTTTTTTAGACAAACCTTTACGATCTTCCAGGCGAGATTAAAATTTTGTGACTGTGCCCAATGAATTTCGAAATGAATTTATTTAGCAAATAAGTATTTTCAAATGTATTTATTTAGCAGATAAGTACGTGAATTTCGAAATGTATTTATTTAGCACATGAGAATTTCGAAATGTATTTATATAGCACATCAGTTATTTAAATCAATTCAAACGCAAAAAACATCGCAATAACATCTGAAAAAATACTATGAATCATTAAGAAGAAGCAAAAGTCACGGTGTAATGTGTATGTATTTATACAATATTATAAATTATAATACTGTATATTATAATTTGCTGATCAAACAATTATATTATAATTTATAATTTAATATAGTTTGATCAGCGTCTGTGTTGTGCAATTAGATTTTTTTAAAATAAAACCTATTTTGTTGTTGTTTAATTGAATTATGGTTTGTGGATAGAATTAGAAAAAATCATTCGAAAGCAAATGAAGTATTAAAAAAATTATTAAAACAGTAGATCATTATAACAACAGCAAGCCCACTAACAAGTTTAAAACTTTACAGATCCTGACTGTAAGACAAGTTTTTTGGCGTGGATTTGCATTTAGTTTTAATGTAGAGTTTTGAATTATGGATTATGCTATTTTCTAATAACTCACAAATTAGTTTGGTCATTATCTAGTTTGTTACTGAGCACTTTGTTACAAAAACTTAAATAATTTTTAGTCATGGGCTCTATCGAGCTCTGCATTCAATAGAAGCTCAAAATTCACTGCATTTAAAAAACTGCAGCGGAATAAAACCCTCGAATAAAACTGTGGTGGACTTCTCCGATTATGACGTGTTTTTTAAAGAATTAGAACGCATAATTTATGGCTTTTTACAAAAAATGCAAAAATTATTAAATTTTAGCCTTTTTAAAAAAAATTTTTTGTTATAAGTTGAGTAATTTGATAAATAATTGTTAAAATATGGCTTTTATTCCTTAATATTAAAACCGATATTTAGGCGCATTTTTAAAATCCCAAAAAGGTTATTTAATACATAGTAAAGCTTATAATTACTTTATCAATTAGTTAGTTTTAAAGCGACAATATAACGTAGTAAATAAATATTTTGTTAATATATTAGAACAAATTAACCTCATTTTTATCAAAAAAAAACAAGATTTTTAAACACCATGCATACTTTAAGGTGCGTTACCGAGATCGAGTGCAACTTTTTGTCTTTGATTTTGATTATTTTTTGTGAAAACCTTACCCCTACCCTCTACCCCCAAGTTAGGGGTAAGGTTATAATAAGAAAAAAGTTCATGTGAAAATGTTTTGGTTTTTGGCACAAAACAACAATTTATTTGCAAATAGGTCATTATAACCTTATTTTAATATGTACAAGGCAAATTAGATCCCAGAATTCTGTATTTTTTTTACTTTTGGTGGTTCATAAACCTGAATATTACTTCATGTATAGAACATGTACAAAATCAAACCTTTTAAACTAAATATTACAATTGCTAGTAATTATCATTAGTACTTACAGTTGACTATTTCCAAATAATTCGCATACACCCAGCGGCTTTCTCCGATATTGGCCCATCCATTGCTTTGAGAACACGAAGTGACATGTTCATTTCTATTAAGTTGTCCCACTACCGTATTAGAAGAGCTCGGGCCAGTTCTTATATTTAGTCTGGAAGCTGTGACTTTAAAGGTCTCGCCTGGAAAGTTTTTAATTATGACAAGAATGCATGCTTTCTTGATTATGATAAATAAGGCATAGGTATATGACTTCTAATGCAATAATGCCTGCATATCATTTTAATATGCAATTGCTTGGCAGATTTGATAGTGGAATGGATTAGATTATAAGCGGTATACTTTGTCAATATTTTACAGTTGAAGTAACCAGTCTATTTTTGTATATAAATATATCAAAAATGTTTGGAATTAATTTTTTAGTAAAAGCAACGTTTTTAAGTTGTGGTCAGAACACAAACAAAACATTGAAAGAATTTTAAAGTCAAATAGCATTTGCTAAAGCTTCTATTGTTGTTGCTATTACAAAAAAGCTATCACTTAAAAATTTATGTAATTCCAATAAAAATTTAGTTTTATTGCTGTTTCTATTTTACAAAACCATTATATAAAAATTTATATAAATCTAATGCTGAGTATTGTTTATGCAAAGTATAACAGTGCCTGCTACTGAGTAAATGGCCTGGTGTAAGGCGCTTCAAAATTAAATATCTTCTACCCAATGAAGTGTTTCTAACGGTATACTACAGCACCTTCAACAAACAAATTTTAATAAAATTTTGTGTATTCCAGTTTAGTCGGTGTTCCATATTTTTAATACTGCTGTGCATCTGCATCAATCGCAAGCTTTACTATTTTTTTAGTTGTCTCCCACCTGCCTTCTATAACCACCTTTTAACTAAGTTTTGCTGCATTTGACTTCCATATTATCTACTTGAGGGTGGATTTAACTGTCTCATAACTGTATTCCATGCTTTAAAAAGAAAATACCAACTACCTCCTGTCATCTTCCTGTGAAGTTTGAACCACCTCATTCCTGACTACTGTCTGCTTCTAATCATTTTCAAAGCTCACATGCCTTTAATCTGCCTGCTACCTGTTGCGGAGGCAGATTTTACTGCATTTTACCTGGCTTCATTCTATCAGGGGCATGGTTCAAAAACATTTTTATCGGAATAATGTTTATATAAACAACTTGAGTTTAAAAAAAGTAATAGCATTTAGGTCTGCATTTAAGTCTGTTCAAACTGAAAATGCTTAAGTTAATTGACCAGTAACAGTTTTTGGATTATAGTGTAAAAATTTCAGTTTGAAGCCAGCATCCTTTGTTTTAGATTACTCAAAGCGTTTGTTTAAAGGCTTTTTTTAAAGGTTTTAACGTTAAGTAAAACTTTTCACTTTGACTAAAATTGGCAATCACAGTTCACATCACGAAAAATAAACATTTGGCTTTTGTTCTTTAACATAATGCATAACAAAAAAACTGAACAACATTTTATATAGCATTAAGCCTGCAAAAACGGGGTGCTTCATTTGAAAAGGTAGGTTTTTACCTGCCTTTTATCTTTCTGTATCGAAAACTTTGCTAACTTTTACCTGCCTACATTATAATTTACCTTAAGACGAGGTGCCTCCTACCTACCACCTACTCTTTTTCTACCTGCTTCCGAGGCAGATTTAGCTGCCTCATATGTTCCTCCTCGAATGTGTATGTTTCAACAATTGAGGCAGTGCCAACTGCCTCTTACCTGCCTTAGAGACAGTTTTAGCTGCTTCGATCCTACCTCCTACCTGCCTTCAGGGCATTTTTGTTTTTCTCTACCTTCCTTCACCTTGCATCCTACTTATCTCCAAGGCAAATTTTTCTGCCTTCTACCTACCATCGTCCTTATCGGGTTAAGTATAGCAAATTATCAAAAAATTTTACTGTACATTTGATACAGCACAAAATGCTAAACAATACAATCTGAAAGCAGATATTTAAACTTTTTTTTCTCATTTTTTAAGTCATCTTAATATTTTAATATATTTTGTTAAATAAGTGCATTAAAGAGTAGCTTTGAACTCAGGAGTACAAGTCAATCGGCAAAATGGCTTTCAAATATCGATGCTTCTATTTTTATATTGTTATGTAAAATAAAAAGCCACTTTATATATTTAAGCCTGTGTGAATTGTAAACAAGTAGGTCGTTAATAGTACAAAAACCATTATTTATGCAGTTGCAAAGTTTGAAACGTCTTAAAATCCTTAAACAAATTAACCTTTAACAATAAAATTCATAAGCGCCAAACAAAAGTGCAATATAAAAAAAATTACGTACAACAGAAGGATATTTTCGTTACAAATAACATAAACATGGCGTGGAAAAAAAATTTCTTCATTATATAAATCTTTCTGCTAAAATTAAAAACAATATTAATTACACCCAGTTTTGGCAACGTCATTAGTGGTAAGGTCTAGGATTTGACAAATCACAAAATAAACAGCTTTCAAATTAAAAGGCAATAAGCCAAATTCAGAAACTTCACGTGACACGTCACGTGTTACGTCACGTGTCACGTGACTGTCACGTGACGCCACATTATGTGACGTCACGTGCCAAGACAACAATGGAACGCCAAGAAAACTACTTCAAGCTTCTGTGTCATGAATATCTCAAAAAGAATTGGTTTGGTTTTTCACTCTGTTAGGATATTCATGGCACGCCAGAGCAACAGAGTGGTGGTGGCACATTCATGAATATATCGGATCAGCCAAAATGACCAGCCAAAGTTTTAAAGTAAGACTCTGACATGCAACAGGGAGAAATTCGGTGCACTTATTAATAAAATGCATTTCAAGCCCATTCAAACTACTCCATCATTCCATAGATATATATAAAAAAGCAACTGGGGCCTGTTTCATAAAATCATTTGTAAATTCTCATTTTACAAATCTCCGCCTATTTTTTGTAAAATACACGATAAAGGTTTTTCGACTTTTAATCCAGGGAGAGCATCTGCGCGCACTGCTCTGCGCTGATTGGTTGCAGCCACGTCATTTCATCTTCGCTGACCGATCGATATTCTCCGCGTCCTATATCCTCTATTATGTAATTTACAAAAAATAGGTGGAGATTTGTAAAATGAAAATTTACAAACGTCTTTATAAAATAAGCCCCTGGATTTGATATTTTATGTTTTGACTCGCATAACTGATTTATTTCGCTTAAAGTCGGATATGCAAGGCCGAACAAGTAGCACTGATAGCATATCAAACAATGCGCATAATAATATCAATATGATATCACTATTTCCTGTCCCCGCCGGGACTACATAGATCTTGCAAGCTTCAGACGCCTGACGAGCGTTCAGTTGCTGTACCGGGTTATGGCTTTATTATATCGTAACACTATTTATTTACACATAATTATACAGCATATACACCTTACAAAAGTGCGCATAAAAAATTAGCTGCCTTGTATGTTTCAAGAAACGTTTTATTTTGTTGTCGTCACAAATGTTTTTGTAAACAATTTCAAAATAATTCGATTTAATTTAAGAAATCCGTTTATTTAAAAAAACAAATTTTAAAACACGTTTTAACAAAGCAACCTTTTTTCTTGTTTCAGCAGTCATTCTCATGCAATAAGGCACTATTTCAAAATAGCAAAATTTACACAACAAAGTAACAGAGCATTAACACGAAGCGCATAGAATTTAAAAAAGGTAAATTCTATATATACAGGCACGTATAGTATTTCGCCGACGGGGGGGGGCGGCTTGCTAATGTCTTGGTGGGGATTCCGGCGCAAAACGCCGCAATTGTGTCGTGTAGCGGCCCAAAGCCGTTGCAAAGGGTCGGCCAGGAGGAGTCTGAGGGGTTTTCCCCCAGCTACCAGGGGCAAATTTTTTTTAAAATATGCACTAAAAACTGCTAAAAAATTGTCCAGGAAATCATATAGACATATTTTTACTTTTGTTTTTTTATAACCTACATAATTTCTAATCATTTTTTTGTTACCGTAGTAGCAGCATAAACCGACCTGAAGCGTCGGCCGGGAGTCTGGGGGTGACCCCTTAGCCACCGGAGGTGAAATTTTTTTAAGATATGCACTAAAAACTGCTTAAGAATTGCCTCTAGCTAATGAATGGTATATGATAATAAAATTCAACTTATATCTTTAGTAATGTAATTTCTTAAGCAATATGCTTGTTGATTAACATATGACTTAATTTTTTACTATATACTAAAAGTTTTATTTAGAAAAACCTAATATAAATAATTGGCTAAGTTCTTTGAAAATATATGCACAAAAATTTTTTCCCGCCTCTCGAAAGGTAGCAATACGAATCTAACGAGTGAGACCAGCAACAAG
>JASAMX010012864.1:0-28176 GCA_030248175.1 Microlaimidae sp. YZB2_3
GTCCCTTTTTTCCTTTTTTCTTTTTTTTTCTCTTTTTTTTTCTTTTTCCCTTGCTTGCCCCCCCCCCGTTTTATTGCCACCCCCTGTTTCAAAAAAGTTTCCCTCCCGTTTTGGAATTGCCCGCCTAATAAAACCCGGGGGCGGTGCACAAGTCTGCTTTATGCATTAATTATATATTTAAAGCGGAAACTAATAAGGTGAGCTTTATTATGTGTTGTTGCCATTATTTATTGTGCCTATTAGTAATGGTTGTATATAACATGTGTGTGTGTATAAAATATTTTTTTTTTTGGTTTTTAGGCAAAAATAATCATAATGGGATGTTGAAAAGATTGTGTTCACACTTAATTTATTTTTAAAATAATAATTATTGCAGACCTGTGCACGGTTTGGAAATGCCCCCCGCTTTATTGGAGGATTTGCCCCCCGTTGTATTCCCCCCGCCCAAAAATGAAAAAGTACCCAAAAATTATGACGCCATTTTTGACCTATAATGACGCCATCATCTCCAATTTTTTGCAATTTTTAGCCTATTTCAATGCTTTTTAAGCCATTTTAGACCTATTTTTACTTAATTTTTGTGTTTTTGTCCCTTTTTTCCCTTTTCACTTCTTTTTTTCTCTTTTTTCTCCTTTTTTTCTCTTTTTTTTCTCCCCTGCTTGCCCTCCCCTGTTTCAAAAATGTTGCCTCTCCCCGTGCCCCCCGTTTTGGAATTGCCCCCCCTCACCAATAAAACCCCGGAAGGGCAGTGCACAGCTCTGATTATTGTATTCGAAAATAATAAAATATTCTTCCCCTAAATTCTTAAAAAGGTATGTTTTTAGTTGTATCATGCTGCACAGAGCCCATATTGTAATTTTATTTAATATAGTGCAAGATGATACAAACTTTGATACCTTACTATTCAGTATAGTATAATGTTACAACTGAGAAATAATTATCAATCAATCAAGCGTTTGTAGTACTAGGACCCTCAAATTTTAGGCGTGTGTGTGTCTAGGGTATCCTTAAATTTAGGGGAAGAGTGTGTCCATAGGTGGGCAGGGGGGTTATATCCCCCCCCCCAAAAAAATATCAATTATAGCTGACACTCCTCCTAAAGTTTGGGGGTACCCCGCAGTAGCGTAGCCAAGGGGGCGGCCCCCCAAAATCCGACGAAGCCGCATTTTTTCCTAAGCCTAAGCCCTTACGTTTGAATTTTGGGAGAAAAATTTTTTTCTTTATATAAATTCAGAAACATTTCTGATGTGTTCCAAAAGCATAAAAATACCCAAAAAACCGAAATTTTTTCCGCTTTGCGGGAAGTGTACATTAATCATTTTGTTAGTTTTTTTTTAATTTCGATGGATTGTACCATTCAATACATAGCTAAGGCATGTACCTTTGCCTCAGATATTGAATGGCAATACTATATAGATGTTAAAACTCATATATTATAAGATATGTAGGTTTGATAATGGCTGTTTTAAACCCCTTAACAACGGTTTTTATACTTGTGGGGTTGTCCGCGTTTACTCCCCGCCTGTTTCATAAAATACCTGCCTCTGTCGTGAAGCCATGTGCACTATTTAAAATTTTCATGTACGTAGCTGTTGTTTGTTTAGATTTTTCTTCCCCACCCCCTACCCCCCCCCCCCCAACTTTTCTTTTGAGAACTTGTAAAAACCCCCCCCCAAATATTGAGTTATAAAAATTTAATACAAATCTTAGTGCATTCTAAAATCAGTAATTAATCAATATAAAAATTTTTCCCGCTACTTGGGAAGGTCAGATTTATAATAATATATATATACAGTAAAATTAATATTATTAGTAATATTTTGGGTTATTATAACTTACTCCATACTCATTTGCAAAATTTAAAGACTTTAGAAAATAGATAGTTGTGTTATATACAATTTCGTCGCCTTGAAGATCAGAATTTTGATAATTTCCGCTTTTGTGACAATTTTTATCCCCAGACCGCCCCCCCCCCAAATGAAATCCTGTTGTCCCAGATCCTAGTACTAAAAACGCTAAAAATGGGTATTTGAAATATACCCCTAAAATATTTTTGGGACACCCCCCCCCCAAATTTTGGGGGTACCCGCCGAAATCCCGGAGCGGAGGGTGCCCACCTATATGTGTGTCGGCAGTAATTGGGATTTTTTTTTTTGGGGGGGGGGGGTCGGAGTATAACTCGCCATCACCAATCTTTCCTCCTGCTCACCTGTGTGCCTGGAGCAGGAAAGTAGGGGGAGGGAAGGGTATACTCTCTTTTTCTAAGGCAAACCTTCTTTTATTTCCCAAAGTCCATTTTGGGGGTCTGTTTACCAACTTCAAAAAATTCTAAAAAATTGCTTTTTTTAGTAAATTTAACACATAAAATGTGATAAAACATAAAAGCTTTGGTGAAAATCTTATTTTTTCCCTTTCCTCATTTTCCTACCATTTTAAACTCCCCGCTCTAAACTCCCCGCTTTTTTCCGCCTCATTTTCTATTTTTATTAAAACTTTTTTATCAGAATTTTTAAAGCATTTTTAACGATTTAAAATTCCCCCTTACCCCCTATTTTGACCTACCTTAAAATTATAGGTGGGCAGAAAGGGGAGGGGAAAGACGTTATACCAAGGGCCCACGGGATATTTGGTTGAGTTGGGTCCAGAGCGGATATTCCGCCATTTTCCGGTGCAGTCGGGTTCTTCTGGACTTTTCATATCCGGCTGGACTTTTTTATATTTATATATTAAAGATATTTTTTACTGTTATACTGATATTTGTTAATTTTAATTTTTGAAAACAAATTATGGCATACTTATTTTGAAATCTTTACCTTGTTTATTTTTGTTTTAAAATCTTATTTAACATATAATAAAACCTATTATTAAAATTATATTAAGTTTCCTCCTTTTAATTTATTTTCTCAATTTGATAAAGGTTTATTTGTTTGCTACAAATATTTTAATTTTTTTAATTATTTTTTAACTTTTATTTTATATAAAAAACTTATTTATAATTGTTTTAATTTGTTGTGCAATTGGCTTATCAAAAATAGAAAATCTAGAAAGTAAAAAAACAAACTGACGCGCTAAAAAATTATTATGAAAAACTTCACTAGTTTATATTTAAAATTTTTTTTAAAAATTTAAAAACCAGTTTTTTGGTATAGTTTATTTTTGCAGGCAGGCTATATTCAAAAAAGTTACAGCTTAAATTCTGTTTTTGTTATTCTGATTATTGATTTGGTGTAATTTTTAGCAAAAAATGTTTTAAATTTTTAAAAATTATTTTAAAAATTTTAGTTTTGAAAAGTTTTAGTATTTATATTTTTTTAATTTGTTGTGCGGTTTGCTTAAAGGTTGAAATTCTGGAAAGTTTTAAACATATTGATGCTCTTCAAAAGTCTTACTTCGAAATTATTCAAAACTCTGCACTGATTTATGTTACAATACAAGATTTTATTTGAATAAAATCAAAGATATTGTATGTGTAATAAAATGTCTTGTGAAATCTGTTTAAAAAGGACAAAAGCAAATAAAGGTAAACCAGTTTTGTAAATGGTTAATTTTTTCAGGGAGGTTAGATACATAAAAATAAGAGGTTGAATTCTGATTTGTTTATTTAATTGTTTTGATTCTGTTTTTCTTGTTGTAATTTTATTAGTTTTGATTCTTTTGTTAGTTTTATTTTGCTTTTGTATTTTATTAGTAAATTTTGTAGCTTTTTTGCTTAAAAATCGTTTGAAAAAATGGTTTTTACCCACTTACGTAAAGGACTATTGGTTTTTACCCAATAGTATTGAGGTGCAGTACACAGAATCAATATTGCATCAACAAAATGGCTCATCACACCCGGAAATACTCTACCAACAACAAAAACAAACAACTGCACAACAGAGTGGCAGAACTGGAAGCTGAACGTGACCAGCTGTTGATTTGCGTGAAAAAGCTGGAGAACACCATGGTAAAGCCCAGCAGTATTGATGAAGAGGCCATAGCCAGCATTTGTGCCTGGGTCATCCAGGAACTTTTACCATGGATAGAGGACAGACTTAAAAGGGCGGAAGTCCAAAGAGCATTCCACCCTGGCTGTCATTGCAGGACTACAGGGGAGTCGGAATCGCCCCAGGAAAAATATAAAAAGGTTAAGAGCTTGGTAAAGGAAACAATCGACAACATGGGAGGGAACAATACTGTTGTCGATTGTTTCCGTATTGGTAAGAACTTTGATCAAAAGCCACGCTGTCTAAAAATTCGCTTCCAAACCAACGCTGCCAGGAACCAGTTTGTGCGAAGTAATGGAAAGCTGCATAAGACTGAGCTTTTTAAAAACATTTATGTAAGACCGTCTCTTACTAGTGAGCAGCGTAAAGAACAAATACCTACTGGCAAAGGCAAAGCAACTGAGAAATGAACAAGAACAAAAAATATTTGTTTGATATGGTGATCACGGTGATCCCTATTTGTATGACTCAGATAAAAACTGCATTCTGGAGATTAAGGGTTTAAACAAAAGGTCAGAATAGGATGAAGTGCAACCCAGTTGCAGTAAAACTTATAGTAAAATTAAAAGTTTTAAAAATCGACAAAATGTAGAAACTCTTCAAATAATATCTCTTAATAGTAGATCACTTTTAAAATATCTGAATGAGTTTGAGCTCTTAATATCTGGAGCAGATGTTAACTACAAGTCACCAGATGTGATATGTGTTCAGGAGTTCTGACTGAGTGAGCATATACCCAATCAATTAATAATAAAAAAATTCTGATTACAACCTTCTCTGTAAGGATAGGACTCTAAACAAGGGGGTGGGGTATTAACACTTATAAATAAAAACATAAAATATATTAGCGAAATTGTAACTCAGAAGAAGTATCACAGTCTGGAGGTAATAGTGACTGATCCTATTATTACAAGTAACAAAATCCGTTTAATTAATATATGCAGACCTCCTAACATTAAAACTGAAGATGATTTGTTATTATTAGACTTTATTAAATTCTATACAAATAATCATTCACATACAACAATATTAATAGGTGACATGAATTTACGTGGAATAAGATGGGATTCTGATAAAATTCTTAGCAATTCTCAAAATGAAATTAAATATTACACAACATTTTTAGAATTAGGACTCTCTCAACTAGTTCTTGAGCCAACTAGAGACATAAATTTTGTAGATGTACTACTTACAAATGACCCTGAAATTTTTAATAGAGTACACGTGGCTGCAAATTTTGGAAATTCTGATCATGCTGTAATTTGTAGTGAAATAAATTGTAATTTTTTTAACAATGGAAATGTATTCAATTGCATGTGCCTTTAATGAATAAGTATAAAAAATATTCTAATAAAAAAGTTTAGTATCCAAAACATATTTATAAACTCCAAAATAAAAATAAAAAGTTGTGGAAAACTAGACATAGTAACAATAATTTTAAAAATCAATTTAAAACAATTTCAAAACTTTATGCAAATAGTGTCAAAAAAATCAAATCAGATCAAGAAGAACAGGTTCTTAAATCACATGATATTGGTTATTTTTATAAGTATATAAACAAATCGCTAAAATCCAAGGAAGCTATTCCTCCAATACAATGTGTAGATGGTAGTTTTGAAACTGATATTCTAAAAAACCAAAAATTTTTGGTGAATATTTTGCTTCTGTTTTTACCAAAGATAATAATAATAATTCTCCATATTTTGAACCAAAAAAACAATCAAATACTTGAAAACATAAATTTTACTGTAAGAGATGTTTTAAAATTTCTTAAAAAACTGCCTAATAAATTGTCGTGTTCTCCTGATGGCATTCCTGCGCTTTTTTTAAAGCGATTAGCAAAAGTTATTTTAGAACCCCTTTCTAAAATATTCCAAAAATCTTTTGATTCAGGTGAACTTCCAAGTGATTGGAAAATTGCACTTACTACACCAGTGCACAAAAAATGTTCAAAATGTCAAAAAGAAAACTACCATCCAATCTCTCTTACATGTTTTTCTTGTAAAATAATGGAACAGATTGTAAAAGCTGAGCTTTCTATCTTTTTTGTAAATATTATCTCACCTTCAGCATAATCAGCTATATAAGCGCGGCAGCTATAATCAGGTGTCGGCTATAATCGGTATAACGCCTCCTTTCCCCCCTGCGTACCTATGGCTAAAGAAGGTGAACCCTAACCCATACATGGACAAGTTGGTCCGGAGTGGGGGGTTAAACCCCTAATTGGGGGGGGGGTTAAAATCCGAGAAACGCAAAATATCCATATAGTTTTTTTTTCTGGAGTGCATTTTACCCATATGGTTTTTCGATTTTGAAGGAAAAATAGGTAAAAAACGCTAATTATAGGTCAAAAAGCCCTTTTTATGGCATTTTTAAACTTTTTATTGCTTAAAACATTCATTTTGACCTCAAAACTTAAGTTTGGAGGCAGTTAAAAGTCATTTTATAGACTTTTTTCCCTTCATTTTTCCAAAATTGGGGGGTTAACCTTTTCTCCCCCCCCACTTCTGAGCCGGGGGGGGGGGTTAAACCCCCTTTCTCAGATTTTGGGGGGAGTTAACCCCCCCCCCCACCTCCTCCCCGTGCCCATGTATCCTTTTTTTACAATTATTGTATTTTTTGATATTAAATTATAATAATAAATTAATAGTCAATTTTTAGGTTGTAGAACGAATGGGTCGCTTTCACAAAATATTGGAACCGGTAAGTATTTGAATTATAGTATTCTTTCATACATAGTTCTTTTTGTAGTTGGTTTCGCTAAGGGAGGGGCGGTCCATCCTCGGGTAAAAGGCAAAATTTTTAACTCTGATTCGAACCCCAAAATACACAGAAAGTTACTTTTCATTAATTTAAGCAAATTCTTAATTGTTCGGATTGTTCTAAGGTAAACCTTTGTTATCATTTTAAAGTCCATAAATTTTGGGAAGAGTCCCTTGGTAACTTCAGACATCGGAATAAGTTCACATTGTCAAATCAAATCTTAAATAAAAATACTTTGTTTTCAGGGTTTTAATTTATTACTACCGGTTGTGGATGAAATCAGATATGTTCAGAGTTTAAAAGAAATAGCTATAGTCATTCCGCAACAAAGTGCAATCACTGTTGACAACGTGGCGCTACAAATAGATGGGGTTCTTTATTTGCGAGTCGAGGACCCGTTTAAAGTATATTAATTTTAAAAGTATATTATAACATTATTTCCTAATTTTATTATTGCGAAGAATTATTAATCTGTAGAACATTAATTTTACTACATAAACCTGTGTAAACCGCAGAAGCTGACTAAGTTAATTATATCAATATGACTAGCTTGTTCGAAAAGAAAGATATGCTGAGAACACCCTTCTCCCAGAAAATAGTATTTTAGGAGGAGGATGTTATAGATTTTTTGGTAGTTTTATTTTGGGCTAGAAAGATTTTAAAGTGAGTGCCCCTCCCCAAATTAACGCAAATAACATTAAGATAATTTTTAACCAATAACACGTATTATACTGTTAACCATATAAAAACTTAAATCAATGATTTAACACAACTTTTTCGTAAACAATACCCTCTTTCACTCTCTGTCAGCTGCCAATCTACAGTTCAGGTCAAACCCATTGTCAAAGTCCTGAGGAAGGCCCATCTTATTGAAAAAGTTACTTTAGAATAAAGGGAGGGAGCTAGAGTTAAAATTGGTAAAACCAATTTTTCACTCATTGTTGTTTGTGTTATTGCCTGTTGGGATGTTACCGTGATTTTTTTTGTTTTTTTTTTTACTAAAAATAGTTTAATAAAAATTCTAATTTAAATGAGAATCTACTTTTCTCTGTAATTTTTTTAAAATTTTTAATTTAACTCTTGCCCTATTACTCTTTAGAGAGTGAGGTAAATTAATCCACACACTATTTTCCCTGTTCCCATAAATGTTTTTGGAGGGGGCAGAGGGGTCCACCCCTCCTAGAGCCAAAATTTCGGACCCCCCCCCACCCTTAAAAAAAATCCAGCCCCACCCCCCCCCCCCAAGGCTCGAGAGCGGTCCGGCCTCTCCCCCCCCCCCCCCCCCCGACCAAGTGAAAAGTATAATTTTTTACTGTCAAAAACATAGTTTTTTTAGTTAAAAATAGGCCTAAAATGGCTGTTTTTGTATATAAAAATAAATATTAGACCTAAAAACACTTAAGTTATTGAGTTAAAAAAACTTTATTAAAAAATCGGACCCCCCTGACCATACATGGGCAAGTTGGTCGGGGGGGGGGGTTAAAATCCGAGAAACGCAAAATACCCATATCGTTTTTTTTTCTGGAGTGCATTTTACCCATATCGTTTTTTGAATTTGAAGGAAAAATGGGTAAAAAACGCTAATTTTAGGTCAAAAAGCCCTTTTTATAGCATTTTTGAGCTTTTTAATGCTTAAAACATTCATTTTGACCTCAAAACTTAAGTTTGGGGGCAGTTAGAAGTCATTTTAAAGACATTTTTTTTCCTGATTTTTCCAAAATTGGGGGGGTTAACTTTTTCTCCCCCCCCCCACTTCTGAGTGGGGGGGGTTAAACCCCCTTCTCAGAATTTGGGGGGGTTAACCCCCCCCCCAACCCCTCCCGTGCCCATGCATGCCCCTGACGCCCCTCCTTTCTAAAAGCTAGGGGGTCCGGACCGGACTCCCTGGACCTAAAATATTTTGGCCTTCCACTCGGGAGTGGATCCCCCTAAAGGACCTGACCAAAAACATCTATGTCTGTTCCCCGCCCTCGTTCGCTGGACTCTCTTTTCCTGTTTATTTGTGGGCGTATATATCCGGAATAGTTAGCCACAACTCATTGACTGGCCCGCAAAACTCCTTTCTTAATGTTAATATTATAGTTATTATTATTGTAACATCAGAAACACTAATTATTTGTTTTATTAATTTTTTCATAGTTTGTGTGTGTTTCTGTTTTAGGCTTCTTATGGAGTTGAAGATCCTGAATTTGCTATCAGTCAATTAGCTCAAACTACCATGCGTTCAGAAGTGGGAAAAATTAATTTGGACACTGTATTTCGCGAACGTGAAACGTTAAATGTTAACATAGTTGGTAAGTTAATAATAGAGATTATAAACTACTTGTGATATTCCTAATATGCAATATTGTTGTGCTCTGGAGCTCTGGCCATACAAAGGGAGGCAGTTCTGCTTTGCCCCTCAAATCACTGATTGTAAGCTTGTTTAAACTTGAAATATAGTTTAAGTTATAGTTTTTATAAGTTTTGAAAAAAATCTATTTACAAAAAAAAAATTTGACATTACTTTTTAATTTTTTATGAAACTAGTAATAAAATAGAGTGGATCTCCAGCCAGGGGTTACTCGAAAGCTTCTAAAATCCAAGCAAAAACTTTTTACTTTAAAAAAATCGGAAGATTTGTTGTATTTTTATAGTAAAATTGTATGTATAAGGACTACTTAAAACTAACAACTAAAAAAAGAAGTCCGATGGTTTGTTTGTTTTTATTTGCTAATTTTAGTAGTCTTCGTTCATTTCGCTTTTTTATTAAAAAAGAGCTAAGTGGCTGTTTTTTTTTTGAAAGGTATGCAAAAATTTACATACTAGGGTAGTGCATTTAATTTCGGCATTTTTCCAATTGGGCATTTTTGATTTTGGACTATATCTTTGGTAATACTGGACGGAATACGACGTTTGATAGCTCAAATGAGAGCTAATTAAATGTAGATGACTGTGGTAAGCTTTTTATTTGTTATGTTATGATATTTTCATGTGAAATTGTGTGATTTATAAAAAATAAAATTGTTACTCGTTTTTAGAACATGGGCATTTCATGATTACGCAATAAATTGGTTTAAAAATTAAACTGTCCTGGTAAAATTTAGTCTATTTTCCGAATTTTTAGTCCCCGTAGTTCTACGTTGCGTCTGTGGTGAACAATGGTTATTAAAAAAAATTAATTTCGGCACAAATATTGCTGCAGGTAAAAACGGGTTGAATTAAGTGGTCGGGTGTTAAATTGTAACTGTGAATACTTAAAAGACAACGTTGAAATGTGTAGGGATCATAGCACTGCATTTAAACTCGATTAATGGGGTCCTTTTAAAAAGCGCCGAAACTAAATGCACTTTTTTCCCAAATTTTGCTCATTTTGATACCATTTAGCATTTTAGCTGTAACTTTTTTCCCGTTACACTTTCAACAACAAGTAGAAGCTTAAATTAAAGAAAACTGTCTGGAGATAATGATAAGCTTTTAAATTTTTGAAAATGATGATTTTTGACTGAGAAACAATCGATTGTTTGTAAAGTGCCGAAATTAAATGCATACATTTAATTTCGGCAATTTTCCATTTTTTTAAAAATTAATTAAAAAACTATTTTCGTACAGTGAACTTTTGTGACGCAACGCAGTATTGTAAAAGCTTCAAAATGAGCTATCAAACATAAAAATCGGGCCATACAGTGAAAAGTTACATCGGAAAAACAAAAAAGTGCCGAAATTAAATGCACTACCCTACTTAATGTAAAGGCTGGTTCATACTTATCCAAAGGGAAAAGTCTAAAGGACAAAAAGTATGAACACGTTGTCCTTTGGACTTTGTCCTTTGGGCAAAATCCAAAGGACAATTTGACGCTGTGTTTGTCCTTTGGACAAAGTCCAACGGACTTTTCTTTTTTGGACTTTGTCCAAAGACGTTTTGTCATAAGTATGAACCAGCCTTAACAGTTATTTTACTGCTAAACTACAAACTAACCCCTCTGCTGACGAAAAAAAAACAATTAATCAATGATTATTTAACAAATTTTAAAAAAATGAAGTTACTAATTTTTATACCTCTATTAATCTTTTAAAAATTCTGTTGGAGCGAAAATTCTGCTCCTACAAACATATTGTTATAAGTACCTACTAAAAATAAATAAGCAACCTTAAAAATAAGTTATTACGTTTTATGCTTTTTATAGAAGCAATTAACAAAGCTGCTTCGCCGTGGGGTATTTCCTGCAAAAGATACGAAATTCGTAAGTCTTATTATTATTGCTATTGGTATTACTGCTTTTTTACTAATACTAAGTCTTGTTAGAAAATAACTATTTCTTTTATCTTTATCATTTTGTAGTTTATAATAAACATAAATAAACGCATTCGTTAAAGTTAGGTTGGTCTTTTGTTACCCTGGGTAGGTGGAATTTTTAAATCTAGGAGAGGTTCCTGAGCATGAAAGGGTTGGGGGGTGCATAGATGAACACGGTCAAAAAGCTAGGGGGTGTTTACCCAGAGTAAATGACATTGCAAAATCTAGGAAGGGGGTCCTAGGGGGGTCGAACCCCCCTAGCTTTCTAGGGGGTCGTCCCGGGGTCGATGATTTTAAAACCCAGAGGGGGTCAGTTGGGGTTCAATTTCCGAAACAAAATACTTTTAAACCATTAAATGTTTAATAATAGTTTTTTTATAAAATATTACTACATTTTATTAAATAAAAAGCGATATTTAGGTAAAAAAGGGTATAAAAACATGAATTTGTGTTGAAAATTCACGTTTTTGGAAGAAAATTTAGTATAAAAAAAAGTACTTAAAATTTTCTCAAGAGGGGAGGGGGGTCAGATTTCAAATTCAAGAGGGGGGTCAGGGGTAAAAAAAATTCGGAAATTCGTGGGGGGCAGCCAGAATTTGAAATGAGCTGTTCAACGCGAAACAAAATTTTAAGGGGAGTTATGATAAAAATAATTCTAGAAGAAAAATATTAAGAAACAAACAATTAAGTATACCTATTTTAAAATTTTTGTTTTTCAAAAGATATTTATATAAAAGGGTTTCCATAGAGCTAGTTTGTTCACATTTGAAGCAGGCTCATAGATGAACAAAGGGGGTGTAGGGTGGGGTCCACTTCCCTAGCCTCGAAATTTCGCCCCCCCCCCCACCTAGAAAAAAATCCAGGCCCCCCCCCCTCCCCCCAAATTTTCAATTTTTTACCCCTGACACCCCACTAAATTTTGAAATCTGACCCCCCTCCCTTGTTTCGGAAATTGGACCCCACCTGACCAACCTCTAGGTTTCAAAATCTTTCACCCCTGGTCGACCCCCCCCTAGAAAGCTAGGGGGTTCGACCCCCCTAGATTTTTAAATTTCATTTACCCGCGGTAAACACCCTTCCCCCAGCTTCTTGACCGTGTTTATCTATGAGCAGGCTCCAAATACTTACTTTTTTCTACGCCGCCAATTTTTTATCTTGTCGATCCACAAAAATGTCCAGACCATACATGAATGAGATTAGATTTAAAAGTCTTGAAATGCTTTTTTTTTTAATTTTTTTGCTAAAAATGCTCATTTAAACTTGAAATTTAGGTTTGAAGAAAGTTTCTTGGTAGTTAGCAGACTTGTACACGGTCTGGAAAATCCCCCCTCGGAATATTAGTGGTAGTGCTTCCCCCCAGTTTTATTCCCCATCCCCCGCCCAAAAATTATGGCGTGACTTTTACCTTATTACGAAACCATCGTCGCGAATTTTTTTGTAGTTCTTACTCTTAGCGTATTTTAATGCATTTTAAGCTATTTCAATCCTATTTTAGCTTACATTTTAAACCTTTTTTGTTCTTTTCTCTTTTTTTGCTTTTTTTTCCTTTTTTCTTCTTTTTCTTTTTTTGTCTTTCTTCCTTGCTTGCCCCCCACCGTTTTATTGCCGCCGCCCCACCCCCATTTTGGAATTCCCCCACCCTAATAAAACCCCCCAGGGGGGCGGCAGTACACAAGTCTGGCAGTTAGCCCCTTTTGTCCCTTTGGAGTTGTGAAGATGAAAAACCACCTTTACAGAATTTGTTGAGGGTTAACCCTTTGTGTTCAGAGCCCTTAGATCTACATTTACTCCCTTTTTCAAAGTATAGTGAAAATTAATTTAATTTTCTTTTAAACGATTAGCATAAATTTCAGGCAAAAATTATAAAAAAGCGTATCGCATAAATTTTTGCGCTTTAGGTGACATGACAATGCCACCCAAAGTACAAGAGGCCATGCAAATGCAAGTTGAAGCAGAGAGAAAAAAACGGGCCAAAATTCTGGAATCTGAAGGTTAGTTATCAATGTTAGTTTTATACGATATAAGATTTTGCGCAAAATATAATTAAACATTGTATTAATTATAATGTTTCGAGGAGATGATGACGATGCAAATTTTGGGTGTTTAGTCTAGCTGCATTGTTATCCAACACAAAAAAAATAAAATTTAATAAACCTAAAAGTAAACTATATAATACGACTCAAACAAACCCGTAGATTGGGGAATGGGTTCATAATGAGTTTAAATTAACTGTTGATTTAATTTTTGTAGTTTGAGAAAAGCTTCCTTCAGTCTTTTTATTAAACATTTTACAAAGTAGCAGAAAATTTAGACATGTATTTCCTACAGTTAAAATAGTCAGTTGCGTTTTTGCATTAATCTTCTGTTTTTGTGGGAATATAAGTTTCAGGTGCTAGGGAAGCTGAAATTAACGTGGCAGAAGGTAAAAAGAAAGCGGTGATTTTGCAATCAGAAGCCAATAAACAGGAGAAAATCAATGTGGCTACAGGAGAGGCACAGGCCATTCTTGCTAGATCTCAGGCACGCGCCGCTGCCATCAAAAATGTCTCCGAGTCTTTATCACTAAAAGTAAATCAAAACCTTTTAAAATTATTCTTTTTTTATTTTCAAAATTATTACAGAAGGGTATATAAAAAGAATTTTTCAGAAAGACATTTTGAAAGATATAATGTTATTAATATATATTTGGGTGATGGTAGTTTTAAAATGTTCTTGTCATTAATTGTGCTGTGATATTTTCAGTGTTGATCTAACAAAAATTCTATTGGACTTTGAATTCTCACAAAACTTAATTTTAGAACTTGGCTTTATTGAAATATTGCTCATCTGACTGATATATAGGGTAGTGCATTTAATTTCGGCACTTTTTTGTTTTTCCGATGTAACTTTTCACTGTATGGCCCGATTTTCATGTTTGATAGCTCATTTTGAAGCTTTCACGATACTGCGTTGCGTCACAAAAGTTTCATTGTACGAAAGTAGTTTTTTTACTTAATTAAATCAGTTTTTAAAAAAATGGAAAATTGCCGAAATTAAATGCACACATTTAATTTCGGCACTTTACAAACAATCGATTGTTTCTCAGTCAAAAAATCATCATTTTCAAAAATTTAAAAGCTTATCATTATCTCCAGACAATTTTCTTTAATTTAAGCTTCTACTTGTTGTTCAACGTGTAACTGGCAAACAGTTACAGCTAAAATGTCAAATGGTATCAAAATGAGAAAAATTTGGGAAAAAAAGTGCATTTTAATTTCGGCACTTTTTAAAAGGACCCCCTTAATCGAGTTTAAGTGCAGTGCTATGACCCCTACACATTTCAACGTTGTCTTTCAACTATTTACAACTACAATTTAACACCCGACCACTTAATTCAACCCGTTTTTACCTACAGCAATATGTGTGCCGAAATTACACTATTTTATTTTATAACGATTGCTCACCACAGACGCAACGTAGAACCACGAGGACTGAAAATTCCGAAAATAGACTAAATTTTACCAGGACAGTTTAATATTTAAACCAATTTATTGCGTAATCATGAAATGCCCATGTTCTAAAAACGAGTAACAATTTTATTTTTTATAAATCACACAATTTCACATGAAAATATCATAACATAACAAATAAAAAGCTCACGATAGTCATCAACATATAATTAGCTCTCATTTGAGCTACCAAACGTCGTATTCTGTCCATGATTACTAAAGATATAGTTCGAGACCAAAAATGCCCAATTTGGAAAAGTGCCGAAATTAAATGCACTACCCTAATTTCCTCTTCTATTAAACTCGAATGCCACCAGGAAGTGACATTACTTAAACACTGAATATTGTTGGATTTGATTTCAAATCCATTTCCAACAACTACTTAAATTGGTTAATACCAATTTATATCCGAACACGTCAATTATTGTGCAGAGGGATATTAAGAAATCCAGAAAAAATTACTTTCTGTCATAATATGTTTTTTACCTATGTTTTTTATTCATGATATATAAAATATTTGAGATTTTGTATAAGATTTGCCCATCTTATGTAAATTACAAAATGAAATGACTCAGTTCGTTATACGTTGAAATTAAAACGAAATTCAAAACATTCAATGTTTATTCTAGCTTTATTTTTTACCGTCTTTAGGCCGCGTAATAAAATTAATTCAAAATACAATGGGCATTTCCGTTATTGTTTTTTTTTAATTTTTTTTTTTATAATTATTCTGCGCGGCGGCTTTCGCGACCGCTTTGTCGCTTCTACAGTGCCGTTGAGTTTAGCTGGTGTGTTAGCTAGAAATGGCCACCTAATTTTTTAGTCTAATTTGTATAATTTTTGAAAAGGCTAAGTTCACAAAATGTCCTGTACTGTTTTGTGGCAAAATTTATTTAGGTAGTTAATTAGTCCAATCATTGTTGAATTTGATTGTATTACACCAACAATTACGGTCTAATTAACAAAAATTATTTAAAAAAAACATGAGAAAACTATATTCTTACTAAAATTCCCAAACAGACCTGTGCACGGTCTGGAAATGCCCCCTCCGTTTTATTGCCCCCCCCCTACCGCCAAAAATAAAATTATGACGCCATTTTTGACCTATGATGACGCCATCATCACGAATTTTTTGCAGTTTTTAGCCTATTTCAATGTATTTTAAGCCATATTAGACCTATTTTTACCTTATTTTCGCTTTTTTTTGTCTCTTTTTTCTCTTTTCTCTTCTTTTTTTCTCTTTTTTCCCTTTTTTTCTCTTTTTTTTTCTTTCCCCTGCTTGCCCCCCGTGCCCCCCCCCGTTTTGGAATTCCCCCCCTAATAAAACCCCGGGTTGGGTGCAGTGCACAGGTCTGCACAAATAAGCTGAGAGTTGCTTGCTAACACAAAATTTCCTTATAAATCTTGCTAAACTTGTTCTTTGATTTGGAAATTTCTCTAGATTTTAAAAACAGCCAAAAATTCGTATTCGTTTTTTTTTTGTATTTTTTATTTGACGAGCGGTCGTGTTACTGAAAAGCTGACAAGATCAAAAAACTCAAGCTAATTCTTAAATTTGCGGCTCAGATGTTTACCGTATCCAAATAAACTTTTTATTTTCACGGAAAGAAAGATCAAAAAGTTAACAGCGGTGGCAATGCTATTATCAAAACTGAATTCATAATATTTTTAAAAAGAAGAATTCTAACGCAAGTTTTTTTGGTATAAACTCCATGAATTGCCGTCTGTTTAGACTACCAGTTAAAATGAATTATTAGTAAACAAAAGACTTACTAGTGTGATATAACAATCATTTTTGTAAAGGGGGTATCATTTTTTTATTAAACCCATAAGGTTTAACCAAAAGGATACCTACTCATTGCATTTTAAATTATGCTTCAGGTGTTCTTGCATTATGCGAAAGTTAATAAATAAATAAATTACATTAAGAGCGCTGTATTACTTTTGTTTTAAGACGACAACTTCCATGTAATTTTTAGCTTTAACTACTTGAGTTTGACATCTTCCATGAAAAATAACATTTTAATTAATGACGTTTTATTAATGACCACGGTGTCTGAAGTTAATCGGCTAAACTGGCACTTTAAATATTGTAAAGGAGTCTACAAGGGTTTTTAGCTAAATGCGTAATATCAGGCAGAACCTAAAAATATACTCTAAAAATAACTAAATTGTAAGGTACAGTGTTCGGTTTACCTAATACTTTTATTTACAGCTTATTCATGGATTCTTAAAATTTGGGGGTACCCCGGACACCCCCCTAAAATTTGGGGGGTCCCAGTACTAAAAACGCTAAAAATGGGGTATTTTAGGTATACCCCAAAAAAAATTTTGGGAACACCCCCCCCCCCAAATTTCAGGGGTCGGGTATACCCTCCCCCCGAATTCCGGAGACTGCCCACCTATGCTTTAGGGTAATCTAAAAGTAATTTTTAGATTTCCGTGTTTTTTTATTTCTATATTTTTTGAATCAACTCAGTCATAATGAATAATTGTGCAATAGGGTAGTGCATTTAATTTCGGCACTTTTCCAAATCGGGCATTTTTGATTTTGGAATATATGTTTGGTAATACTGGACGGAATACGACGTTTGATAGCTCAATTGAGAGCTAATTATATGTAGATGATTGTCGTGAGCTTTTTATTTGTTATGATATTTTCATGTGAAATTGTGTGATTTATAAAAAATAAATTTGTTACTCGTTTTTAGAACATGGGCATTTCATGATTACGCAATAAATTGGTTTAAAAATTAAACTGTCCTGGTAAAATTTAGTCTATTTTTCGAATTTTTAGTCCCCGTGGTTCTACGTTGCGTCTGTGGTGAGCAATCGTTATAAAATAAAATAGTGTAATTTCGGCACTCATATGCTGTAGGTAAAAACGGATTGAATTAAGTGGTCGTGTGTTAAATTGTAGTTGTAAATAGTTAAAAGACAACGTTGAAATGTGTAGGGGTCATAGCACTGCACTTAAACTCGATTAAGAGGGTCCTTTTAAAAAGTGCCGAAATTAAATGCACTTTTTTCCCAAATTTTGCTCATTTTGATACCATTTGGAATTTTAGCTGTAACTTTTTGCCAGTTACACGTTGAACAACAAGTAGAAGCTTAAATTAAAGAAAACTGTCTGAAGATAATGATAGGCTTTTAACTTTTTGAAAATGATGATTTTTTGACTGAGAAACAATCGATTGTTTGTAAAGTGCCGAAATTAAATGCACATATTTAATTTCGGCAATTTTCCATTTTTTTAAAAACTGATTTAATTAAGTTAAAAAAATACTTTCGTACAGTGAAACTTTTGTGACGCAACGCAGTATCGTGAAAGCTTCAAAATGAGCTATCAAACATGAAAAACGGGCCATACAGTAAAAAGTTACATCGGAAAAACAAAAAAGTGCCGAAATTAAATGCACTACCCTAATGATAGGCTTTTAAATTTTTGAAAATGATGATTTTTTTGACTGAAAAACAATCGATTGTTTGTAAAGTGCCGAAATTAATGCACACATTTAATTTCGGCAATTCCCATTTTTTTAAAAAACTGATTTAATTAAGTAAAAAAAAACTACTTTCGTACAGTGAAACTTTTGTATTGCAACGCAGTATCGTGAAAGCTTCAAAATGAGCTATCAAACATAAAAATCGGGCAATACAGTGAAAAGTTACATCGGAAAAACAAAAAGTGCCAAAATTAAATTTCCTACCCTATGTAAGCGATGCTAAACCTTATTTTTACTTCATACAATAAAAACATTTGGGATTTCAGGATGGACAAAACGCAGCCAGTCTGGGCGTCGCTGAACAGTACGTGACTGCTTTTGCTGGATTAGCCAAAGAAAATAACACCATTATTCTCCCTGCCAACGCAGCTGACGCCAGCGGAATGGTTGCTCAAGTAATACTTTATTTTTGTTTATTATTATTATTTTATCTATACTTAGTGTTTTATAGTAATTTACTACCAAATAATATCGGGTAGCCACAACCAAGAATAAATGATACGAAATAATTTGTTTTTTTCTATCCCCCATACGATTTGAGTCATATTAAAACGATTAATAGGTCGATAGCCTCTGGAAGTGTAAGTATACTCGGAAAAAGTTTTGACCAGCTGTTTTGGAAGATAATACCCTAACCCAAAAATAGCAAGATGAGTCTCAGACGATTAATAAATCCTTCACGAGGACTTCGGAATGAGTAAACACAGCACGCAGTAAATACTCTAGTGTGATGGTTGCTAGTGAATACTCTAGTGATATGGTTGCTAGCATTAAGGGCGTAGCCAGGGGGTGTAATGGGGGTTGTAGTAACACACTCCTTACCAGGGGGTAAAAATTTAGGGGTACCAGGGGAACAATTTTTTAAAATTTTTTCGCGCTTTGCTCCATTAAGCGCTGGACATTTATATATTTTGAAAACTTAAAAGTTGTGTTTCTGATAAATTTCAATACCAATTTTTGAAAAAAATTTTGTGTTTTCGCACTATTTTCAATATTATAATAACCAAAAAAAATTTTAAATTTAACTTTAAAATCACTGCAAACAAAAGCAAAAATAATGATTTTGCGCGAAGCGCAAAAAATTTTATCTCTTTCTAATGTCTTTTTTAACGATTTTAAAAAAATTTTGGGCAACCCCCTACAACACCTTTCTTTTGAAAAATGTTTATGGGGTGCAACACCCCCCCTTTCCGAAATTCTGGCTACACCCCTACTAACATCATTATTGACGTTGGACGAGCAGTCTTGTATGAGACGAAATGAGGTAAAACTCTTTGAGTCGCTCCATTCTTACTTGTCTTAGCGCCTGCCCTTTGCATAATTAGCCTAGCAGATACGTTTTAGGCGTTGCTCAGCAACCTATGATAGGCATATTAGAAGTTCTTATTTTTTGGGCAAAGTGAGTTAGGACACCCATAATTCTTAACTTGTAATGTTCTTTACCAAAAACTTATCGAACCAGTTTTTAGGTGGGTGGGTCCCTATTAATCTCATAACATTCGTATAATCTTTTTTGTAAACTTTAGGCAATGACCGTGTACAAGTCTTTAACAAAGGAAAACACCAAGACATTGTCTAGCCCTTCAACAGAATAGTGATTTATTATGTTATTTTGTTATTATTTAAATTTTAATAAAACTTTCTATACTTAAACGAATTTGAAATTTCATACAATTCAATTTTTAAACATATTAAATTATTACTGGAAAACATATTATCATACTTAAAACACATTTTTCAAAACAGTTGCTTAGTTTCGATCGCTAAAAAAAATGCTAAACAGTGCGTTAAAATTCGTGTACCATGAACGTCATCAACTGTATGGTGTGTTTTTTTACAATTGGAGTTATTCTGTGTTTGCATTAGTGATGTCCCTACTCCCCAATATGATGTTCCAGAGCTCCCGCCATTTAAAGCGGAGGGAGCTCCGCTCCGTAAATGAGCGACTCTAAGCTTATTTAAGCTTTAAATACATTTAAAGTTATCTTATTGAGATTTTTAAGACTTTTTAATCGATTTAAATAAGTTTCGAAAAAAATTTAGTTTACAAAAAAAGTTTTGACAAAATAATCTATAGCATCACTCTTTAATTATTCATAAAATTAGTTCAAAAATAGGGCGGAGCTCCGGGGAACATCACCAGTTTGCATTTTATTGTCAGTTTTCTCTGAACTCTTTTTGTGCTTAAAGCTAATCAGCTAAAAGCTAATCACATTTTTGTCCTCAAAAAAAAAATTTTTAATGATTTATAGAACAATCTAGTAAAAAATTTGGAATTTCAGTCTTCCGTAACTTGCGTAATCGCTAGCCACCAATGAAAAAATCGACGCTGGTGCCTTTTAGATGTTTTTTCGTTACATTTTTTATAATAACACCACAAAATTAAACACGAATATGAAATGTTCGTGTAAAATCCGGAGATCTGGAAACAACGTGTTCAAATTCGGCATACGACAAGTGTTCATCCATATCTAAATCTGCTTCTTCCATTACCTAAACATTTTATTTATCATACGAAGTAAAAAACATACAAAAGGTACCAACCAAAAGTTTTCATGTTTTTATAGTTTTCCATTGTATACGTAGCAACCACACTCTCTAGGAATAAATAGTTCTTCGTTTTCCCTGTTGTTAGTTAACACTAAAATAATTTACAATCCTATTTGTAAACCAGTAGGGTAGTGCATTCAATTCTGCACTTATCCAAATTGGGCATTTTTGATTTTGGACTATATCTTTGGTAATCCTGGACGGAATACGACGTTTGATAGCTCAAATGAGAGTTAAGTATATGTTGATGACGGTCGTGAGCTTTTTATTTGTTATGTAATGATATTTTCATGTGAAATTGTGTGATTTACAAAAAATAAAATTGTTACTCGTTTTTAGAACATGGGCATTTCATGATTACGCAATAAATTGGTTTAAAAATTAAACTTTCCAGGTAAAATTTAGTCTATTTTCCGAATTTTTAGTCCCCGTGGTTCTATGTTGCGTCTGTGGTGAGCAATCGTTATAAAATAAAATAGTGTAATTTCTGCACACATATTGCTGTAGGTAAAAACGGGTTGAATTAAGTGGTCGGGTGTTAAATTGTAGTTGTAAATAGTTAAAAGACAACGTTGAAATGTGTAGGGATCATAGCACTGCACTTAAACTCGATTAAGAGGGTCCTTTTAAAAAGTGCCGAAATTAAATGCACTTTTTTCCCAAATTTTGCTCATTTTGATACCATTTGGCGTTTTAGCTGTAACTTTTTGCCAGTTACACGTTAAACAACAAGTAGAAGCTTAAATTAAAAAAAACTGTCTGGAAATAATGATAGGCTTTTAAATTTTTGAAAATGATAATTTTTTGACTGTGAAACAATCGATTGTTTGTAAAGTGCCGAAATTAAATGCATACATTTAATTTTGGCAATTTTAAATGTTTTTTTAAAAACTTATTTAATTAAGTAAAAAAACAACTTTCGTACAGTGAAACTTTTATGACGCAACGCAGTATCGTAAAAGCTTTAAAATGAGCTATTAAACATGAAAATCGGGCCATACAGTGAAAAGTTACATTGGAAAAACGAAAAAGTGCGGAAATTAAATGCAATACCCTATAGGCACCTTGCACTAAAACTCGGTTTATACATAAAGTATGCAATATACATAAGTGTCACCATAATGGGTATCTACTGTATTTCTTCGATACATCCGTCTTCTCCCTTTTACTTATTTTATCTTTCGTAGTATGCAGATCAACCGATCGAAATTTCGCGCGGTTTCGATCGCCTCATCTGCATACTACGAAAGATAAGTAGGAGATACGGTAATTATCCATTATGGTGACACTTATGTATATTGCATACTTCATGTATAAACTGCGTTTCAGTGCAAGGTGCCTATATTTTTAATTCAATTGTCCTTTACAGCGAAAAAAGTTTTTGTTTTTTATTTTTGGCTCCGCTCTTACTATTATACAAAAATATAGCATAGCAAGAGAAAAATCACCAAAGTAATATTGTAAAAAACATATGATAGGCGGGTTCAATGTAATACAATAACATAAATTTTACGTTTGTGTGATTAGCTTCCGTATTAGCGCTGAATATTCCATTATCACAATATTAGCAAAAAAACCACCGTCAAAATGTTTTTTTAAAGCTGGATATAAAGTCCACCGATGGGGACGATATTATATTTGCTATCCAATAATAAGTAATATTTGTTTTGTGCATTCTTGAATAACTCAAAAAAAGTACGAACCCTATCAATAATAAATTCAACTTCTTCGTCGCTCATTTCTTCTCTCGTTAAACATCTAATTGTTTTCTCCAAATCATCCCTTCCGATAAATTCATCACGATCAAAATCTGCAAAATAAGAGAAAAAAACATTTGAAAGTTTGATTCTTTTGGTTAGAAATATGTAGTTAAGTTTACTTAAAAATCTTGAAAGAACAAGCAATATACTATTGAAATCAATTAATTAACTTAAAATACTTTGTATTTATTTAACACTTCACTTGCGATTATTGTATATGACGAAAAATGACACACCGGCCAAAAGAATATTACGATAGGAATATTAAAAAAGCATTTTCACGAATAAAATCCTTACATATTACTGTATATCGTGCGACTAAACTATTTTTTTAATACTAGGCTCATCGGGCTAATGTGTGGAAATGTTGCAGCTTTTTTGCACAAGAAACTACTCAAATAGCAAGTGTTAAATACATAGGTTTTGTTTTAAAAAAGAAGTCTATTCTCGCTCGAAATATCAATTTCCTTAGTTAAAATGTTCTTGAAAGTGAATTTCTGTCAATTTTTAAAATATCGTAGTACAAAATCAATCTCTTTGGACAGTCACAGTAGCCTCAATATAGAATCCCATGTTTTAAAACTTTTGTGAGGGTTTTTTCCCATTTAAACATGAACAATTTTACATGAACTATGAAACTAAACCGTTTTTAGGATGATTATGTTTGTTTTTAAATCATACAGGGTTTCCAGCGAGTCAGGGAAATCAGGGAGAGCAAAAAGTGGTCAGGGAAATCAGGGAGAGCACCTGTGAGTGAGTCGGGGAGAAGTTTGCTTTTTAGGACATCAAGTATTTTCTTGAATACAAAAACAGATTTTTTAAAAATTTTGCGCCTACGGCGCATTATTTGTGTTTACTTTTTCCAATAATTTCTTTTTTTAAATCTAAAAAAAATAATTTTAACTATTATTATTATCTGTAGAAATTGTTTGCCGTACCTAAACACGTTTTATCTACAATTTTAACAGGTTTCGTTTTTCAAAATATTGATCCAATTGATAATCTATTTATTTGCTTGAAATGTTTAGCTAGGAAAAAAATTCTGCAAATCCAGCGAAGCCAATTTTTTCATTAGGGTGGAACCTTACGTTTTTTTAATTTTGGAAAAAATAGTTTTTTTTGATTTAATTAAAGAAACATTCCTGATGGGACCCAAAAGTATAAAATTAATCAAAAACTAAACTAAAAAGTATACATTGATAATTTATATTATTTTTTTAATATAAAGCAGATTGTGCTGTTCAAGACATAACTTAGGCATGTGCCTTTGCCTTAGCCTTTTTACATATTATTTTTTTTTAAATTTTAAAGGAAAATTAGGTAGGTAAAAAACGGTAATTTTAGGTCAAAAAGCTTTGTGTATAGCATTTTCGAGCTTTGGATTTTCCTTTTTTATTCTTAATACATTCTAAAACCATAAATTAATATAAAAAATTTTCGCGCTGCGCAGGAACATTTTTATCAGTATAATATTATCTTTGTTTTTTTAAGAACCGTTTTCATGCGCAAAATTTAAAAACATCAGGCAGTAGGGCAATTTATATCTTTGAATAGTTTATTTTCTTAAATAATAAATTTTGGTATGCAATTTTATCGCCTGATTGATTTAGGAGATAAAAAAATTGTGAAGAAATTAGGTTATAAAAACAAAAGTAAGTAAATTTATGTACTATGTTTACACCATTGCTAGGGGCCGATTTTAAGCAATTTTTGGTGCATATTTAAAAAAAATTTGCCTCCTGCGGCTGGGGTTTACACTACCCAACCCCCCGGCCAATATTTGATGTCGACTGGCACCGCTACATGGCACAGTCGCAACGCTTTGTGCCACTCCTGTGGAACAAATTTATCTTCTTCCCCCCCCCAGAACGCTGTTTCATAAAAGTTACGGACATTCCATTTCTTTGTAAAAACCCCATTCTTTTTTGTAAAATCTCAGTTTTTTCTTTGTAACTTTAAAGATCCTGATGTTAAACATACACTGGGCTGATTCAACAGAAATGACCCTACTTCGTGTTTAATATAGTACAGCTAAACATCTTTTAGCCCTCATCTTTTAAAAAACGAGCGCTTTGACCAATAAAACGTGAGCGCGGCAAAATTTCGGTATCCAGAAGTTTCGTCTTTAAATATTTCGTTTTCTACATCTCGTCTTCGGAAAACTCGTCTTTTAAGCATCTTCTCTTCGGAAAACTCGTCTTTTAAACATCTCGTCTTCAAAAAACTCGTCTCTTAAACATCTTGTCTTCGGAAAACTCGTCTTTTAAACATCTCGTCTTTGAAAAACTCGTCTTTTAAACATCTCGTCTTCGGAAAACTCGCCTTTTAAACATCTCGTCTTCGGAAAACTCGTCTTTTGGATGCGATTTTGTAAATTTATTTCACCCAGGTAAGTTTCCGCCCAAACCATAAAGTTTTGTTTGATTTTTAGGTTTCGCTTAGGCTTAGGGAAATAATAAAGTTTTTACTCTTGAATTAAAAAAAACAGACTATTAAATACAAATTTACTAGAATAAAATTCTGCTTAATTTCTAGGTTTCGCTTAGACTTAGGTTCGTACTTTTTCTAAACAAATCATTGAAGAAAAAATTATCATGATAAAATTTAACTTGATTTTTAGGTTTTGCTTAGGCTTAGGGAAAAATGCTTTCGATCCATTGTTTAAGTCGCAAAATACGAGAAACTCGTCTTTTAAAAAATACGTTTACAAAATCGCATCGAAAAGACTAGTTTTCTGAAGACGAGATGTTTAAAAGACGAGCTTTCCGAAATCGAGTTGTAGAAAACGAGATGTTGAAAGACGTAATGTAGAAGACGAAATTTCCGGGAAGCCAAAATTTCTGCTGGCAAACACCAGAATAATGTCGTTTACAAAGAAAAAATGGACTTTTACAAAGAAATTGAATGTTAGTAACTTTTATGAAACAGCGCCCAGGGGCCGGTCCACTAAACGCGGGCTGACTCGGCTATGTTAGCACGTTGTTTAAAACTCTTGATAATGTTTTAATTTTGGTGTTTTTTCACAGGATATCTTATGGGTCTTTTTTTAAATAGGATACATTAATATTTACACAATTTTTTGCGTATTTGTTTTAAATAAAAGCTAATACAGCCTTAACCCCTAGTTATGAGTTTTTATAACCCTTAACTAGATGTTATTGGCTTATTAGCTTGTATTTATAATAAATATGCATAAAATTAATAAAATCTCAATTTATGCCCTGCAGACAAACAGTTTAATAAGATTTCTCAAGAAAAAAATCCAGAAATTCAAATATTACCAAGATTTTTAAACAACGTGCTAACATACCACCTAGTCAGCACGCGTTTAGTGGACCGGCCCCAGGTCGCCACCTTGCCTGCAAAATAAAATCCTGGCTACGCCACTGCAACTGCCCCTAGGCTCACCCCAGGCTCATTTTCTTTCTCCCAAAGTTCTCCTCTAAAAATGAAATTCATGTTACGTTACTAAAACAGGGGCTATTCCTTCTGATTCCGCTAGTGCTGCATGCAGCTATCAACTCCGCCTTGGGTAAATATTTCCTCAAAATAAAGCCTGCAACTCATAGTTTCTTCCTGTTTTTTGTGATTTTTTTAAACGTTAAAAATTGTAGTATTTTACTCAAAACTCCGTATTTATTGCAGTATAGCAATTTGTAGTTATGTAATTTTTTTTTTCAATAAAGTCAGGGAGCTTTAGAAAAAGTCAGGGAGAATACTTAAAATTTTCAAAAAATTGGTCAGGAAAGTCAGGGAACTTTAGAAAAAGTCAGGGAGAATACTTAAAATTTTCAAAAATTGGTCAGGAAAGTCGGGGAGAGCATTCCGCCTTAGGCACTGGAAACTCTGTAATGGAAATTTTAATATAATATACCGTTTTTTAAATCATAATTGAAATTTTAATATAATGTACCGTATATTCTGAACGCATATTTTAATTTCAATTCCAAGGGTGCCATTTCGCTCAAAACCGAAAACATGTCAAGGAAGTCATCAAAAGTCAGGTTTCAACAGCCGTCTGAAGAAAACGTTTCATATTTTCTTTCCAAAAGGATTTTCCTTAAATTTTTTATAGGTTTTCAGTTTTAAAATAAGTACGTAGTTCCTACAAACGGTGATGTAACAGTTCTTTTAAAAAACATGTAAAAATATTTATGCTTAGAGGTTTGAAATATTTCACAACCTGAATTAACTTTAACAAAACTATAAACTATTGACCAATATGTGCTGGCATCATTTTAAACGTAAAATTCTTAAGGCTGGTTCATAACTATGACAAAACGTCCTTTGGACAAAGTCCAAAAGACAAAAGTCCTTTGGACTTTGTCCAAAGGACAAACCTAGCGTCAAAACTTCCTTTGGACTTTGTCCTTTGGATTTTGTCCAAAGGACAACGTGTCCATACTTTTTGTCATTTGGAGTTTTCCTTTTGGATTTTGTCCTTTGGACTTTGTCCAAAAGACAAATGTCAAGTATATAGCATTCATACTTCGTCCAAAGGAAAAAGTCCAAAGAACGTTTTGGCTTTTCTAAAATTGTCCTTTGGACTTTGTCTAAACGAAGTTTGTCATAAGTATGAACCAGCCTTTAGGGTAAGCCAAGCCAATAATTGTGTGTTTATTCTAATGTAGTTGGTGACAAAAAGATAAAAACCTATATATATATATATATATATATATATATATATATATATATATATATATATATATATATATATTTATTATTATAGATTACAAAATAACTACCTATCTAATTTTATATTTAAAAAATATTCGTTAACTTATGTCCCAGCTTAAATTAGACTACAATATGCCTTATTCCTCAAAATTATAGGTTGATATCAAATAAAATTGTAGGAACATACTTTAAAGCTCCTGGCATTGTTCTAGTTTCCCTTGTTAAAACAGGATGTATTTGCGTTCGGTTTCCTTGCATATTGGACGGTACTTTCGTGGGATTCATGGCATAAAATCTTTTGTACAACCTGCATTTATACATAAACAATAATAACTTTACAATAAATATATTATAGGGTAGTGCATATAATTTCGGCACTTTTCCTAATTTCGGCACTTTTCCACTTTTCCTAATAAAAAGTTTAATTTGAATAAGCAGGGTGGGCTCGCAGCTGATTGGTCGTTCCGACAATAGTAAGCGCCCAAAATAAGGAATAAGAATAAGGAAGTTAACGGAATGCGCCCAGCGGCTGAAACCGGACATTTAAAACATTGTTATTTTAAGTGTTTTATAGGGTAGTGCATTTAATTCTCTGAAATTTTACCAATTGGGCATTTTTGATTTTGGACCACATCTTGGGTAACCCTGGGGATGAATACGACGTATCTACAGCTCGAATGAGAGCTAATTATATCCACATGACTTTCGTGAGCTTTTTATTTGCTTATGTTATGATATTTTTATGTGAAATTGTGTGATTTATAAACAAAGAAATTGGTTACTCGTTTTTAGAAGACGGGTATTTTATGATTACGCAAATAAATTGCTTCAAAAATTCAACCGTCCTGGTAAAATTTAGTCCTATTTTCCGAAGTCTTTAGTCCCCGTGGTTCAATGTTGCGCCTGGTGGTGAGCAATCGTTATAAAATAAATAGTGTAATTTCGGCACACATATCGCTGTAGGTAAAAACGGTTTCTATTCAGGTGGTCGGGTGTTAAATTGTAGTTGTAAATAGTTAAAAGACAACGTTGAAATGTGTAGGAGTCATAGCACTGCATTTAAACTCGACTAAGGGGGTCCAAAGTGCCGAAATTAAATGCACTTTTTTCCCAAATTTTGCTCATTTTGATACCATTTGGCATTTTAGTTCAAACTTTTTGACAGTTACACGT
>JASAMX010012865.1:0-37794 GCA_030248175.1 Microlaimidae sp. YZB2_3
GATTGCACACCTAATGTCAGGAGACTACCTAAAACTAAGGCGGCACCCAAATGGTCACACGCGTTCGAATATTAGCTCAGCCCTGTGGAAGTTAGTTAGGCCGCGCAGTCCGTATTTCGCACTGTTTCTCAACGCATTATTATTCCAGAATGGCGTTGGATGCTTTCCATAAAATAATATTAAGAGTAAAAAAATTTACTTAAAACTTTAATAGAAAAAGAATTTTAAGCCTCTCACTTTGATTACTGAAAGTTAATTTTGTTCAAAATTGCGTTTTACAATGGATTTTGGAAATAAAAATTACGGCAAAAATGGTCGTCAGCTTTACTTTTTTGCAATAGTGTTCTCATTAAGCTTATTCAGAAAGAGAACGTAACCGCTAAGTTCATAGTGGATACCCACCGTGAAATTCCACAATGGCTGGCAAAACTCATAAGCCATATCAAATTATCAATGCAGAAAATAATACATTTAAATTCTGTGCAAGTATGTTCGCAAAAAAAAGAGTCAAAATTTTAAATTTATCTTTCCAATTAACAAAAACATACTTTCCGGAATTTTCGTTCGTTTTTTATTTTGTCTTTCAACATCTAAAGAAAAATTTCGTAGGGAGCAATTTTTGAAGACCTTTTTCTAAAAGGGTTTTTCGGTTTTTGTCGTTAGAATTAAAAAGGCTAAAAAACCTTTCTAACTGAAACTTCTGTTTTAAATGTGGAGTTTCGTTTCATAAAATTTCTTTCATCTCAAAAAAGAGAATGTGGATTCCACATATTGAAAGAGGTTTTAAAAAGACGTAATTAAAAAAACAGACGAAAGTTTCGGCACACCGAAAAACATTCGGGTTTTTTTTTCAAAATATAAGTTTTTTGTGTTAAAAACGCAAAAATAATTTCAGTGTTTTTTCACGTGTAATGTTTGCATTTATGTTAAGTATACTATTTTTATTATTTTTTTAAACTTCAAGCAAAAAAGTTCCCACGAATTCCAATTAGCGCAATGCAAAAATTTCAAGCCGAGGGAGCTCCGGGGCTCCGCAGTTTAAATGAGCGAGTTTAAAAAGGGGTTTGAAATACACTTAAAATTACTTTATGTATATTTTTAGGACTATTTTTATTGGCTCAAAATGAAATTTAAACTACAAAAAATTTTCGACAAAATAATTTATGGGCTTTACTTCAATTATTCATAAAATTAGTACAAAAATAGGGCGAGTTTCTGCTATCTAAAAAGCGAAAGCTTTGTTCTTAGAACATTACTGCAATTTATGTTCTTTATCATAAGCAGTTCCAAACAATCACGAATAGAAAAAAGCGAAATGAGAAAAATTCAAAATTGTGTTTTTAAAAATAAACTTTGGAAAGTTTTGTCGACAAAAAGCTGTAAAAAAATAGTTTTATCGCAAAATCCAGGCTCAACGCGCAAATCTAGGCAGATTAGCCTTTAACATTTAGCACAAAAAAACATTCTTTCAAATATTATGGAGATAAAAAAAAAAGAGGCAATACCACCCAGCCTTCAAATTAATGAGCACAGAAAAAATTTTGAGGGGGGGGGGGACCCAATTTTTACGATTTTTTATATAACAATATATTTGTAATGTATCAAAAAAGAAAACATTTCTAACCGTAATGAAAATACGTATAAACTCAGCAAATGCGTGCGACGAAAATATTAGGCTGGGCACTAACGAGCTTAGGTGGGGGCGAAACGGCTCAGGCGCCCACCTGGGCACGTGGGGGTCACCTAAGCAATTGAGGTGAGCACGAAGAGTTAGGCGGAAAGCGCTTCACTTCTTGGTTAGGTAAAATATAATAAAGGTTGCTGTTTGAAAATATATTTTGGACGCGTTTGCAGAACCTCTTAAGTCATAGGCAACAATATAACTTCCGTTTTTTATCATCTGTTTTTTTTTATCATGTTTCGCATGTTTTTTTTTATTTATCTTTATTTTTCTCGCTTTTTTGTACAATTTGAATTGACGCATTAGGTTTGTAAATCCCTCATCTATCCAATTGGTTGAGTAGAAATTTACACGGAAATAATAAGAATACCGTTGTTTATTTTACTTATGCCGGCATTTATTTAGAATTCAAAGTTTTTATTACCGACTTATCAATTATTCACTTTGTAATAATCACTTAAAATCATAGTTTTCTACAAGCAATAACATAACAAAATACAATAATAAAAAATGATCACAGATGAAAGTGCACACTGAATCACATAGGTGTGAGCCGCAATTTCTCAGTTTTTATTAAGAAACGTTTGTACCACAAAATGCAAATTGACTTTTTGAGTCATAAAAAATAAATATTTATACCAAAATGTTTCAGGGTATTAGGCCGCGTTTATTTCATCTTTTTTATTTACTTCATCTAAAAGCGGCAAAATAAATTAAAAAATAAGACAAAAATAGGAACGAGGAGAGCCTAGGAGGTTACATATAAGTGGGCAGCTTCCCGGATTTTGGGGGGTACCCTACCCACAAAATTTGGGGGGAGGGGGGAGGGGGTGGTGGTTTCCCAAATTTTTTTGGATACACCTGAAATACCCCATTTTTAGCGTTTTTAGTACTGGGACCCCCCGAAATTTTAGGAAGGGGACCCCGAATTTTCGGTGAGAACCCTCAACCCCCCGTCCCCCTGCCCACTGATGGGGTTATATTCTTTCCTCTTAAAATTTAGAATGAAAAAAAACCTTAAACTATAGGGGGTCTCATTATAAACGCTAACAATGGGGGTCTCGGAGAAGACCTTAATTGTGATACCCTAAAAAAATTTGTGATATCTCCTAGGGTGCCCCCACCTAAGGACAATAGAATTATGAAAATTATTATACTTTGTAAAAACATAGAGCGTGGTGTTTATTTCCCAAGTCTCGAAAAATTATCGCCACCCTCCCCCCTGAAAAAAAATTAAAATCCCCACCCCCCCCCCCCGAATTTTTTTAATTATTTTTTTACTCTGATATCTGACCGCCTTATAGAATTTTAAATTTTGGTCGAGAAAATTTTAGCTATTACAAAATTTTTTATAAAATTTTTTATTTTTTACAAAATTTTCACCCAGATCGTTAATTTTTCGCACAAGTCAGTATTTTACAGCTATTTTACCCGCAAACACTTTTCAATTCAATAAAATGTAGGTAGTCTTATCCCTTAACTACGATTATAATAGTCTAAAATTGTTTTGTTTCAATATCTTACCCCCCCCCCCTTTTTTTAGTTAAAAAACCACGATTCTAACCCGAAAATTTTTAAGAGCATTAAAATTTACGAAACGTGAACTGTTTATATGTTATACGCAAAGTTTAAATTAAAAAAATGTAAAAGTCAAAACGGCAAAATAAAAAAAAAAATATTAAAGGAGTACTGTCACAATCAAATTCCTATAACGCCCGAACGGCACTGCTCCTATTAATACTGAACCAATTCCATGTCTGAAATTTAAAAATGTTGTAGCCTTGGGGGTATGTGGGTCCAAAATACCAAAGTTGAGTTAGGTAGCCCAACCACGATTCTAACCGGTATTAAGAGGAGCTAAAAGTTCCGGTTCGGGCGTTATAGGAATTTGATTAATGTGACAGTGCTCCTTTAAATGCAAGACCTGACTGCACTCCCTTTCGTTTTTTATTTACGTTTCAAAAAAAGCTTTGAATTCGCCGTTTTTTAAAGGTTATAAATTCACCATGGGACAAAATCACTATAAATGTTACAAAATCACCATAAAGTGGTGTTAAGTCACCATAAATATAAGGCAATTGCAATATTTCCTTCAAATGTTGACACTTAAAAAATATAAATAAAATTTATCATGACAAAATTTACTTTGATTAAAGGGCTTTGTTTGGGTTTAGGAAAAAAATAAAGCATTTTTAATGCTTTTATGATAAAAACTAAGTTTTTTACCAAATTTTAGTTTGCACTACGTTATGGCAAATTTTGCCATGGAGATTTACCACTACTTTTATGATGAATCTGCACGTCACCGTTTGAACAATACATTGATACGTCGACAAATCGTTGACTTTATAACTTGAAACCAACTAAACAAAATTAATTTAAAGGTTAACCATAGTGTTTTGATAAGCGAGGGGGGGGGGGCCGGGTTGGGTCCACCCCCCCTTAAAACTGTTTTGCTTTTGACACCGTTTTGACCTCCACCTGAACTCCCCCTTGTCCCTCTAGATTTCAAAATTTCGCACCCCGGGTGCAACCCCCCCTAAGAAAACAGCTAGAGGGAGGGGGAAAGGCCCCCCCCCCCCCTCTTATTGGAGATTTCCCCCCCCCAAATTTTATTCTACCCCGGTAACCCGCCACCTATGCTTCCCTAGCTTCCCGGACCGTGCTTTTTCACCTATGAGGTTAACGCCGTCTTTGCGATTTTTTCATTTTTTACCTATTTAATTTTTTAAGCCATTTTGCTATTTTTACGCTTATTTTTCCTTTTTTTTCCCTTTTTTCCCTTTCCCCTCTTTTTTTAAAAAATTCTTTTTTTACAAGATTTTTAATCTTTTTTCTTCCCCCATCTTGCCACCGGTTTCAAAATCCAATGTGTCACTCTGTATTACACCGACTTTAAAGCTACAGGGGAGCAACTAGAGAGTAACCATCTCCAACTAGAAAGCTACTTGGGAAGTAAATTAACACAGAAGTACTTTAAATACCTATGCTATTTACCCATTTATGTGCCCAGCTATAATTATTTACGAGTGCTAAGTGATATAAAAAGATCTCGTTACTACACTGCACACGTAATCATAGGTGGATATAAGAAAGAAAAACTAGGAGCTCGTCCTTCAATCAAAACTGTTTGTGTCATTAATGCTGTCGTATTAAAACAATACCATTATATACCAGACTATTAAACGAATCATTTTTCGCACACTATTTAAACCCCACAACGCACACTAATTATTAGTGATGGGCGAAACTGCAGAACCCCCGGAACGAACACCAGAACCGGAATTGAGATTTTCCAAAAATCCGGAACAGGAACCGGAATTCCAAATTTTCCCCCAAACATCCCGAACCCGGAACTCCTATACTGCAAACCTGCGAAACACCGGAACCAGAATCGGAATTGAGTTTTTTTAAAATCCGGAACAGAAACCGGAACCGGAATTCCAAATTTTGCCCGGAATATCCGGAACCCGGAATTGTCCATCACTACTAATTATAAACTTTCTTATCTGAATCACTTTTCCGTAACAGTAAGAACTCAAGCGAAAAGCGATCAACACTTCCCATTGCGCAGTTACAAAGCCAAAAAAGATAAACCATACGGTACAAAAAAATAAGGCAAAACTTAAAATTTTATTTTGATACAGGGAAAAACCCAAACTACGCAATAATTTAAGCCAACAGAAGAGTTTAAAATCTTCCTTCATAGAGCAGAATATCTTAGGGTCCATGAGTATATGAAAATACACCGGTGTCGAAAACGCTTTATGTTTTTCTTTTGCATTCATAAGCTGCCAATCTTTTTTCTAACGGCCATTTGTAAACCCAATGTTCGCCACTTCTTGGAAATGCTAAACAAAAAATATCTTGGTCCTACGGATGAAAAAAAACAAAATAAAAAAAAAATAAAGATAAAAAAAATAAAAATAAATTTTTTATCCGACCAGAACTGCAGTTTACTAAATGAACTGCAGCTTGGTCAAAAATTATTTCTATTTAGCGTTTAAAAACGACAGGGGAACGTTTCTTATAGGGGAAAGTTTCTTATAAGGAATCGACAGGGAAACGTTCCCTACTGTAGATACAACTCATTATAATCGTTTTTTTTTTCTGAATTGCATTTTATTCTTATTTTTATAATTTGAAGAGCAAAATGGGTAAACCACGTGTAAATTTTAGGTCAAAAACTATTTTTTGTCCCTTTTATTGCTATAAAAACTCTGTAGACCTCAAAATTCGGCGTTTTATACACGGCTCATAAAAGTTAGGGGTCATCCCCCGAGAGCCAAATTTGTACCATTTAGAAAAAATCCAGCCCTTCTTTCCCACTAAAGCCCGAAAGCAATCTGCCTCACCCCACCCCCTCCTACTAGGAGGCTAACCCCCCTCTCCTCACCCTCCCGACAGAAGCGGTCGTCCGCTAGGGCCACCCCCGAACCAAAATTAGGGCAGGACCCCTCTTTAGGGGGGGCGACCCCGGCGAGATTCAAATTAGGGGGGGGCAGGCCAATTTTTTAGCAAAATTTTTTTAAACTCAATAAAAGGTTTTAGGCTAAATAATTATGATAAAACAGCCAAGCCTAAAAAGAATTAAACACTGTAACTAAAAAACCGGTTACACAAAAAAAAAAATACTCCAAACGAGGGGGGGGGAGGAGCTCGCTAGGCTAGCCCGCCGCTCTCAGCTTTGGAAGGCCCTAATTTTTTTAGGGGTCCAAAATTTTCTCAGGGGCACCCCTCTTCCCCCCCAAAAACACCATCCGATCAATTTAAATATATTTTTATTTACTTCAAAAACAGATTTAAACACTTTCAGCCTAAATAGCTGTTTAGTATATAAAATTCAATATAAACCTAAAAACACGAAACTATATTTTAAAAAAATGTTAAAAAACCGACCCCTCTGATCCTCCCTAGGGTCGACCCCCTAAAAAATTTCCTTCCACCCAACACTCTAGCACCTACCAAAAACATTTATCTCCTCTTCATCCCGATTTCCTAGAGCAAGATTTCTAACTAACACCTTCTCACCCAATAGCACCCACATCACCAAAAACATCCATGATCCTTTTCTATTCCGATTTCCTAGAGCAAAGATTTTTAACTAATATTTCACAGATTTTTATAGAATAGCCCTCGTCTCTGTTATACAGAAATACCAGAGCCGCGTATTTCTAAACATCAGCACAACGAGCTGTTAGAGAGCACCGATACCTTTTGTTGCCATCTAGCACCGGCAGCGAGGCGGGCCTTGGTCTCCGCACGCTGTCTCTGTTCCAGCCAATGTTTGGCCTTCGTCGCCGTGTGAATGTCGTTCTTTTTCAGAGCGCAGGTCACGTGACGCCACATTCTGCAAAAATAAATAATAGCAGTAACTGACAATTGATTTCAATTCGACCAGTCTTAATTACGGCCACCGGCTGTTATTTTTGCCATGCGCGAAGTTATAGATTGAACTGAGTATGGCTAGATAGATCGCCATGTGTGTCCTTTGCCAGTAGCCAGATTTCCATCAACCCTGGTTTGGTCCGTCCGGCACGTTCTCGCCTTGCTCACCCCCTTTTACCACTCCCGGAGGAGCTCAACAACCATGTCATTTATTTAGCCGTACGCAGTTCTTTACAAAACTTTGTGCATGGCAAAAATAACAGCCGGTGGCCGAAATTATAGGTTGGCCGCTTTTAAATCAGTTACTCTAATATTACTAAAAACTGAAATATATTTACAGACCTGTGCACGGTCTGAAAATGCCCCCCCCCCCCGTTTTATTAGATTTCCCCCTCCTGTTTTATTCCCCCCCGCCAAAAAATAAAAAGACCCTAAAAATATACGCCATTTTTGACCTATGAACGCCATCATCCGAATTTTTTTGCAACTTTTTTAGCCTATTTCAATTATTTTAAGCCATTTTAGACCTATTTTACCTTATTTCCCCTTTTTTTTCCCTTTTTTCCCTTTTCCCTTCTTTTTTCTCCTTTTCTTTCCTTCCCTGCTCGCCCCCCCCCGTTCATCACCCCCGTTTCAAAAAAGCCCCCCCCGCCCCCCCCGTTTAAAATTTCCCCCCCCCGTTTTAACCCCGCACACAGTCTGTATTTATTTTATTCAGGCACCGTATTTTTAAATTTCTATGTCGGCCAGCACAGTATTTTTAAATTTTTAATTCAGTTATAATTAAGTTATAACTTAATTTATTAACACTGTGTAATGGTCTTAGTAACTGTCTGCAGCCTTCTGTTAGTCGGGTGCGATCTTAGCGTTTAAGTTGTATTGTGAGTATTTATTATAGTATGTGGTCAAACAATTAGGGTAGCCGTTTATTAGGTCCTTTAATCATACGTCTCTCAGCGTGGCGACACAACTTAGCGAAGTAAGTTTTCTCAGCTAAGGAGAAATATTCTTTAGACGTAGAGCGTTCCGCAAACAGGCGCGTTTCCCAAACTGCTAATAGTCCACTATTCCTAACTGCTTTGTTGCTCCGCGAAGATAGAACTCCAATTCTTCGAGAAGCGAGAGGAACCTCTTGACGTTTAAACTCAGCTACCACTTTGCTTATATGGCGAGAAGCCCGCTTAAATACCAGTGCGCGTAAATGCACGCCCCTTACGCCAGCTGATTGGTTAAAGACCCACCGATTGTTCATTTACCCATTACAATACTATTCTACCCATAGATGAACACGGTCAAAAAGCTAGGGGGGTGTTTACCCCGGGTAAATGACTTTTCAAAATCTAGAGCCCAGTAACCCCCCAGCTTTTTAGTTTATTCGCAATTTTAAATCTAGAGTCAAGTCCTTCCAAAAAAAACACAAAAAAAAAAAAAAACAAAAAAAAAAAAAAAAAAAAACAAAAGCCAAAAAAAAAAAAAAAACAAAAAAACCAAAAAAAAAAACAAAAAAAAAAAAAAAAAAAAAAAACCACAAAAAAACAAAAACAAACAACGCCAGAGCGGGAAGCATTTTCTAGGGGGTCCGAACCCCCCTAGGGAGGGATCAGGGGGGTCCGATTTTTAAACAAAGTTTTTTAAAAATCAATAGTTTACGTGTTTTTAGGTTTAATATTGAATTTTATATACTAAAACAGCCTATTTAGGCCTGAAAAGTGTTTAAAATCATGTTTTTGACAGTAAATAAAAATATACTTCTAAATTGATCGGGAGCATAGGTGTTTTTGGGGGGGACAGAGGGGTGCACCCCCCCCTAGAGCCAAAATTTTGGACCCCCCCCCTAGAAAAAATTCAGGGCCCCCCCAAAGCTCGAGAGCGGTCCGGCCTGACCCCCCCTAGCGAGGCTGACCCCCCCCCCCCCCCCCCGACCAATTTGGAAGTATATTTTTTTATTTAGTGTCAAAAACACGGTTTTTTAGTTAAAAACAGTGTTTAAATACACTTTTTAGGCCTAAATAGGCTGTTTTAATACATAAAATTTAATATTAGACCTAAAAACACTTAAATTATTGAGTTTAAAAAATTTTGCTAAAAAATTGGACCCCCCTGACCCCTCCCTAAATTTGAAATCTCGCACCCGGGGTCGACCCCCCCTAAAAAGCCAGGGGGGTCCGGGCCCCCTGGACCCCCGCTAAAACAATTTGGCCTTCCACCCGGGGGACCCCCCCCCCCCTAGCGGACCCGACCAAAAACACCTATGATCGGGAGGGTGGGGGGGTGGGGGGGTTAGCCTCACTAGTAGGAGGGGGTGGGGTGAGGCCAGATTGCTTTCGGGCTTTAGTGGGAAAGAAGGGCTGGATTTTTTCTAGATGGGGGTCCGAAATTTTGGCTCTGGGGGGGAATGACCCCCTAAAAACTTCTATGAAGCTTCAAAGTTTGTTATTTGAAAAATAGTATTAAAAAACTTTTAACCACCTTTAAGTTTAAATTTTGAGGTCTACAGAGTTTTTATAGCAATAAAAGGTACAAAAAGTAGTTTTTGACCTAAAATTACACGTGGTTTACCCATTTTGCTCTTCAAATTATAAAAATAAGAATAAAATGCAATTCAGAAAAAAAAAACGATTATAATGAGTTGTATCTACAGTAGGGAACGTTTCCCTGTCGATTCCTTATAAGAAACTTTCCCCTATAAGAAACGTTCCCCTGTCGTTTTTAAACGCTAAATAGAAATAATTTTTGACCAAGCTGCAGTTCATTTAGTAAACTGCAGTTCTCCTCCCGTCTCATAATCGTGGATAAAAATTTATTTTTGATATTTTTTTATCTTGATGTTTTTTTTTCTTCTCCATCCGTAGCGACCAAGATATTTTTTGTTTAGCATTTCCAAGAAGTCGGCGAACATTGGGTTTACAAATGGCCGTTAGAAAAAAGATTGGCAGCTTCAGAATGCAAAAGAAAAACATAAAGCATTTTCGACACCGGTGTATTTTCATGATACTCAAGGACCCTAAGATATTCTGCTCTATGAAGGAAGATTTTAAACTCTTCTGTTGGCTTAAATTATTGCGTAGTTTGGTTTTTTTTCCCTGTATCAAAATGAAATTTTAGGTTTTGCCTTATTTTTTTTGTACCGTATGGTTGATCTTTTTTGGCTTTGTAACTGCGCAATGGGAAGTGTTGATCGCTTTTCGCTTGATTTCTTACTGTTACGGAAAAGTGATTCAGATAAAAAAAGTTTATAATTAGTAGTGATGGGCAATTCCGGGTTCCGGATGTTCCAAGCAAAATTTGGAATTCCGGTTCCGGTTTCTGTTCCGGATTTTAAAAAAACTCAATTCCATTTCTGGTTCCGGTGTTCCGGAGGTTTCGCAGTTTAATAGGCAGTTCCGGGTTCGGGATGTTTGGGGGAAATTTGGAATTCCGGTTCCTGTTCCGGATTTTTGGAAAATTTTAATTCTGGTTCCAGTGTTCCGGGGGTTTCGCAGTTTGATAGGGAGTTCTGGGTTCGGGATGTTTGGGGGAAAATTTGGAATACCGGTTCCTGTTCCGGATTTTTGGAAAATCTCAATTCCGGTTCCGGTTCCTGGGGTTCCGCAGTTCCGCCCATCACTAATAATTAGTGTGCGTTGTGGGGTTTAAATAGTGTGCGAAAAATGATTCGTTAAATAGTCTGGTATATAATGGTATTGTTTTAATACGACAGCATTAATGACACAAACAGTTTTGATTGAAGGACCAGCTCCTAGTTTTTCGTTCTTATATCCACCTATGATTACGTGTGCAGTGTAGTAACGAGATCTCTTTTATCACTTAGCACTCGTAAATAATTATAGCTGGGCACATAAATGGGTAAATAGCATAGGTATTTCAAGTACTTCTGTGTTAATTTACTTCCCAAGTAGCTTTCTAGTTGGAGATGGTTATCTTAGTTTACACCTGAGCTTTAAAGTTGTAATACAGAGTTACACATTTGGATTTTCCGGTTGATGGTGAAAACGTTTAAAAATCTTGTAAAAAACTAATTTTTTATAAGCGTATGCAAATTTATTATTAAAAAATAAAAAACCACAACGGGTTAACCTCATAGGTGAGCACGGTCCGGGAAGCTAGGGGGGTGGTTACCCGGGGTAAATAGAATTTTGAATTCTAGGAGGGGGGTGGTCCGGACCCCCCCCCTAGCTTTTTAGGGGGGGTTGACCCGGGGTGCGAAATTTTGAAATCTAGAGGGGGGTCAGGTGGGGTCCGGTGTCCAAAGCAAAACAGTTTTAAGGGGGGGTGGACCCCACCCTGCCCCCCCCCCCTTTCTCACCTATGGTTAACCTTTAAATTAATTTTGTTTAGTTGGTTTCAAGTTATAAAGTCAACGATTTGTCGACGTATCAATGTATTGTTCAAACGGTGACGTGCAGAAGCATCATAAAAGTAGTGGTAAATCTCCATGGCAAACTTTGCCATAACGTAGTGCAAACTAAAATTTGTTAAAAAACTTAGTTTTTATCATAAAAGCATTAAAAATGCTTTATTTTTTTCCTAAGACTAAGCAAAGCCCTTAAATCAAGGTAAATTTTGTCATGATAAATTTTATTTGTATTTTTCAAGTGTCAAAATTTGAGGGAAATATTGCAATTGCCTTATATTTATGGTGACTTGACACCACTTTATGGTGATTTTGTAATATTTATAGTGATTTTGTCACATGGTGATTTTATAACCTTTAAACAAACGGCGAATTCAAAGCTTTTTTTTGAAACGTAAATAAAAAACGAAACGGAGTGCAGTCAGGTCTGGCATATAAAGGAGCACTGTCACAAATCAAATTCCTATAACGCCCGAACCGGACTGCTCCTTTAATACCAAACCTACCTAACTCAACTTTGGTATTTAGAGTGCTCCACTACAAGGCTACAACATTTTTAAATTTCAGCTGAATTGGTTCAGTATTAAAGGAGCAGTGCCGTTCGGGCGTTATAGGAATTTGATTTGTGACAGTGCTCCTTTAATATTTTTTTTTATTTTGCCGTTTTGACTTTTACATTTTAATTTAAACTTTGCGTATAACATATAAACAGTTACGTTTTCGGTAAATTTTAATGCTCTTAAAAACGGTTAGAATCGTGGTTGTTTAACTAAAAAAAAGGGGGGGGTGGGTCTGATATTCGAAACAAAACAATTTTAGACTATTATAATTGTAGTTAAGGGATAATACTACCTACATTTTATTGAATTGAAAAGTGTTTGCGGGTAAAATAGCTGTAAAATACTGATTTGTGCGAAAAATTAACGATCTGGGTGAAAATTTTGTAAAAAGAATAGCTAAAATTTTCTCGACCAAAATGTAAAATTCTATAAGGCGGTCAGATATCAGAGTAAAAAAATTAAAAAAAATTCGGGGGGGGGGTGGGGATTTTAATTTTTTTTCAGGGGGGAGGGGGTGACAAATTTTCGAGACTTGGGGAATGAACACCACGCTCTATGTTTTTACAAAGTGTAATAATTTTCATAATTCTATTGTCCTTAGGTGGGGGCAGCCTATCAGATATCACAAATTTTTTAGAGTATAACAAATTTTTTAGGTTGAGGTCTTCTCCAAGAACCCCCATTGTTAGCGTTTCTTGTAATGAGACCCCCATAGTTTAAGGTTTTTTTTTCGGGTACCTCTAAATTTTAAGAGGTTTCGGCAGCGATTTTTTTTCGGGAAAGAATATAACCCCATAGGTGGGCAGGGGGACGGGGGGTTGAGGGTTATACCAGCCGACACCCCCCCCCCTTATATTTGGGGGTACCCCGGACACCTCCCCTAAAATTTGGGGGGTCCCAGTACTAAAAACGCTAAAAATGGGGTATTTCAGGTGTATCCCAAAAAAAATTTGGGAAACCACCACCCCTCCCCCTCCCCCAAATTTTGTGGGTCGGGTACCCCCCAAAATCCGGGAAGCTGCCCACTTATATGTAACCTCCTAAGCTCTCCCCTCGTTTACCTATTTTTTGTCTTATTTTTTTTAATTTATTTTGCCGCTTTTAAATAAAACCGTAAGTATATAATTGCGATTAAATAAAAAAGATGAATAAACGCCGCCCTAATACCCTGAAGCATTTTGGTATAAATATTATTTTTATGACTTAAAAATCAATTTGGTTTACATTTTGTGGTACAAAACGTTTATTAATAAAAACTGAGGTGCAGCTAGCACCTATGTGATTCATGTGCACTTTCATCTGTGATCATTATTATTGTATTTTGTTATGTTATTGCTTGTAGAAAACTATGATTTTAGTGATTATTACAAAGTGAATAATTGATAAGTCGGTAATAAAAACTTTTAAAATTCTAAATAAATGCACGTATAAATAAACAACGGTATTCTTAGTATTTCCGTGTAATTTTCTACTGCAACCAATTGATAGATGTAAATTTACAAAGAAACCTAATGCATTGGTAGAAAATATACAAGAAAAAGCAAGAAAAAATAAAGATAAATAAAAAAACATGCGAAACATGATTAAAAAAAACAGAATAATTAAAAAACCGGAAGTTATCTGTTATATAAACTAAGGTTCTGTAAAACACGTCCAAAATTAAAATGCATTGTTTTTCAAACAGCAACCTTTATTATATTTTACCTAACCGCGGGAGAAGTAAAGCACTTTGCGCACCTAACTCTTAGGTGCTCACCTAAATTGCTTAGGTGACCCCCCAGCTAGGTGGGCACCTAAGCCGTTTAGGTGCCCACCTAACTCATTTAAGTGCCCACCTAAATGCGTGCGCACGCATTTGCTGAGTTTTAACTCGTACGTACGGTTCAAAATATTTTTCTTTTTTGAAGGTCGTACAAATATTATTGTTATATAAAAAATCGTAAAAATGTGGGGAACCCCTTCCCCCTCAAAAAAACATCTGTGCTCATAATTTAGGGAAGTGCTTGGGTGGTATTGTCTTTTTTTACGATGTATCTCCATAATATTTTGAAAGAATGTTTTTTATTATGCTAAATCGACGCTAATGTCCCCTAGAATTTCACGTTGACACCTTGGATTTTGGGTAGAAACCTATTTTTTACAGCTTTTTATCAACAAGAAAAAAATTTTTTCCAAGTTTCAAAAAACCAATTTTTAAAATTTTTTCTCGCATTTCGCTTTGCTATCTCGTGATTGTTTGGAACTTGCTTATGATTGTAAAGAACATAATTAGTAGCATACATGGGCAAGTTGGTCCGGAGTGGGGGGGGGGGAATATAAAAATAAAAGAAACATATTTTTTCTTTTTGTTTGTATATGTACTTTCTTCGTTTTTAAGAAGAAAAAGAAAAAACAAATCCTCATTAACCAACCAAACAAGAAAGATAAAAATTTTCTTTTTTCAGTTATCCCCGGGAGGGGTCAAAACTCATAAGGCCCACCCCCACACCGATTAGTAGTGATGTTCTCGGAGCGGAGCTCCGCTTTTAAGAGCTCCGGAGCAATCGCCGGAGCTTCGCCCTATTTTTGTACTAATTTTATGAATAATTAAAGAGTAAAGCCATAAATTATTTTGTCGAAAATTTTTTGTAATTTAAATTTTTTTCAAAACCCATTTAAAACCATAAAAATAGTCCTAAAAATATACATAAAGTAATTTTAAGTGTATTTCAAACCCCTTAAAGCTTAAATTCGCTCATTTAAACTGCGGAGCTCCGGAGCTCCCTCAGCTTGGGAACTCGTGCACTATAAAACGCGTGGGAACTCTTGAACTATAAAAAAATTGATAAAAATAGTATACTTTAACATAAATGCAAACATTACATAAAAAACACTGAAAATTATTGCGTTTTTAACACAAAAAACTTATATTTTGAAAAAAAAACCCCAAATGTTTGGTGTGCGAAAGTTTCGTCTGTTTTAATTACGTCTTTTAAAACCTCTTTCAACATCTCGTGTGTGGATAACTCGTCTTTTGAGTGAAAGAAATTTTATGAACGAACCCACATTTAAAACAGAAGTTTCTCATTTAGAAAGGTTTTTTTGTTTTGAAAGGTTGTAACCAAGCCAAAAACCGAAAAACTAGTTTTTTAAAAGGTCTTCAAAAATTGCTCCCAAATTACGAAATTTTCTTTAGATGTTGAAAGACAAAATAAAAACAGACGAAAATTCCGGAAACCATATGCTTTTGTTATGAAAGATAAATTTAAAATTTTGACTCTTTTCAAACATACTTGCACAGAATTTAAATGTATTATTTCTGTGCATTAATTCATTGACAATGTTTGTTAACTGCGCAGTTTACAGCCATTGTGGACCTAGCGGTGGCAATGCTACTGCACTGTGAACTTAGCGGTACGTGCAAATTTCTGTAATAAATAAGCTTAATAAAACACCTATTGCAAAAAAAGTAAAGTAACAACCATTTGCATTAATTTTATTTCCAAAATCATTGCTAAAAAGTCACAAAGTCTGACAAAATTAACTTTCGTAATCGATAAAGGCTTTAAAATTCTTTTTCTATTAAAGTTTTAAGTAAATTTTCCCTTTCACAAATTACTCTGATATTATTTTTATCGAAAGCATCAACGCCATTCTGGAATAATAATGCGTAAAAACAGTGCGAAATACGGACTTAGGTGCGCACCTAACTAACTTAGGACACCCCCGGGGCTGACCTAAATCTCAAAGTTATGTGACCATTTGGGTGCCCACCTAACTTTAGGTCGCTCTGTGTAACAGTCCCAAGTTAGGTGTGCACCTAAATTTGAGTTTAGGTGCGCACCTAAAAGTTAGGTCGATCTCTGGAACCAGCCCTGATGGATGCAATGTGGTTAAATCACTAAACATTCTATCACAGTCGTGTTTAGGTATCACCAAAACCCGATAAAGTTAGATTTTTTTGTGTGGGAGGAAAACTACGTTTTTTTTAACAAAATACCCCTTATCTCTAGAACTCTTTTCCGTTAAGAAATCCGTAGTATGGAAATTATTGTGGGGGATACTTGAAGGCAGATATTTTTAGATAATTGTGTTAGCTTGTAATATCAAAAATATATAATATACCGAAAGATGTGCAACTCTTATAATAAAAAATTAATTCGGAGTAGGCCATCAGAATGAGCTACTCCATTTAAGTGGCACTCCTATATGTCGTTTGCCTACGTTGCTTTATACAAATGCGCGCAAATCAATAAATAAAAAATTTAGTTTTAAAAAAAATAGTTTATGGTTTTTTTAAGTTTATAAAATTAGTACCGAAATAAGACGGAGCTCCGGAGGTTGCTCCAGAGCCCTTAAAAGCGGAGCTTAGTGCTCTGGAAAACATCGCTAATAAACAACAACGCTTATTTTGTACAAGGGATTGGGATTTCAACACAAAAAACCTGAGTAGCATTTGCAGTACTGAAGCAACTAAAATCAAAAAAAAAATTATTTACAGATATTAACAGACCTCAATATATAAGCTATTCCAATTAGAAATGGACTGTAACGAGATTTTCCAAAATTAAATTGTTTATTTATAAAGTATTTTATTAAAATTTAATTAATATTTTGTAATCTTAACGGTTTATTGAGAATTTCCGCTATTTGTAACCTGCTAAATTATCTCAAGATAAATTTTTTGATTAAGTGTTTTCTGCAGATTGTGTTTGAATTTAATACGTTTTGCAGGGTTTCGCGTGAGTCTCAAAAAATATAATCAAGTCAATGGTTACACAACCTCTTTCCACTGAATTCTTGCCCCAACAGATGTAAGTTGTGTTTTAATGTATATTTTGATAATCTTGCTCTTTTTTTACACAAACGTGGACGATGTGATCAATTGCAGACCTGTGCACGGTCTGCAAATGCCCCCTCCGGAATATTAGTGTCTGTGCCCCCCGTTTTATTGTTGCCCTTTTCCCCGCCCAAAAAAGTACCCAAAAATTATGGCGCCAATTTTGACCTTTTATGACGCCATCGTCGCAAAATTTTTGCAATTTTTAGCCTATTTTAGTGCATTTTATACCCATTTTAGTGCATTTTATACCTATTTTTACTTAAATATATGGCTTTTTTGACCTTTTTTTTCTTTATTTTTGTTTTCTCGTTTTCTTCCCTGTTTTATTGCCTGCGTTTAAAAAAACTGCCCTCCGGCCGTGCCTCCTATTTTCGAATTGCCCTTTCCCCAATAAAACCCCGGGGGCACTGCACAGCTCTGAATTAATTAATGACTGATTAATCGAGCGCTGAGCGGAGCGAAGCGCGAGAAAATTTTTAAAAATGGCCCTTCGTGAACCCCAAATTTGTATCTTTGCCGACCCAAAAAAGGGGTCTTCTAACCGCAAATTTTTCCCTTTGCCGACCCAAAAGAGGGGAGGGCTCTTGTGGTCTAGACGCTAGATCCTCCCTGGCTACGCCCATGAATTATATCAATAATTAATATGTGCCCGTGCGCCGTGCCCAACATTTATATCCGCGGACATTCACACTATTTTTGACATTCGCATCCGCGGATTTCTGATCGCATATTCGCTAATTTTTTAAATTGCTTATTTTCACTTCTTAAATTCCTAATTCTTTAGAAATTTATAGCCTTCTCTAAAACAAAGTTTTAATTTATAATGTTAGAATTGTATTTCATATTGGCGACAATTAAGTCGCAGAATTGATGTTGTTGATAAAAAAAAGAAAACAAAAATAGAAATAGTTTTTTAGCCGTAAAAAGCTCAAAAATGCAGTAAAAATGCTTTTTAGCTAAAATCAGCGTTTTTTACTTGCTTTTTTTTAATTAAAAAAAAACAATATACTAGGTAAAATGCACTCCAGAACTAAAAACGATATGATAAAAATGCATCTAACAAACATCCGCATCCGTAGATTTCTGTTTTTTAAGATCCGCATCCGCATCTGCTGATGTCAAAAAATAACGTCCGAGCACATCCCTGCCAAAAATAGCCGTTTTTTAGGTAATCAAATCGATATGGCAGCACCAACGGATCCTTTTAAACGTGTTAAAAGCCTTTTAATTTCCATAGTTTTGTCAAATGGAAAGTCCGGCATAGAACTGCACCAGCTGGAGAAAAATTTCAAGTAGGAAAGTTTATGTTTAATCAAGATAATTTTGAATTAAATGATAAATATTCTTCTGTTCCTCTTAGTAAAGGAGTCAATAAATTTAAATCCCAATATAAGCATTTTATTTTTAATATTAATTCAACTAGAGGGCATCAAAAAACTTATAACGTAAGGTAAATGTGGAAAACAAACCATAAAGTTTTGCCAAAATAAATTTTTCTGAAGAAAACAAAATATAATTTAAATATTTAAGAATATGATTTATTAGTTTACTTATTAATACAGAAAAAAAAAAGTTTCGTATACTGTAGGTTAACTGATTTAATTTCGGCCACGCCTTAATTTCGGCCACCAATTTAGGGTGTTAGAAAATTGGCTTATTTTTAAAACACAAAAGAACTAGCACAAAAGTAACTGGATTAATGTTGAATAAAGTGTTTTTGCAAAAGTTTTTTTATTTTTGTTATTCTACATTATTAATATTTTCATACAAAAAGTGAATTTTTTGTGATTTTCTTAATTTTTGCTTTGTGTTTAAACTGCATCAAACTTAGAACGAAACACTACATATATAACCTTCAAATATCTTCTATTTAAGGCTCAAAGTTGTTAATTTTCATGTTTTGATATTTTCTTCAAAATTATTTTGCAATGCGTTTAACTTACTACGCAGTTTAAGATTCCGTTAATTTCGGCCACCTTAAAAATTAGGTTAAAGAACCTGCCGTTTTTCGCTGTTTTTAAATATCATTGTTATACCGTATTTATAAAGAATTTTTTTGCTCGTTTGACTTTGTTTTGACGTTTTTTAAGTCAAAAATAAAAATTGAACAAAAAATACAAGTTATTAAAACTAGTTTTTTTAAGGTTTTGACATAATTATTTAAAGTCTTGCTAATAACTATTAAAGTTCGCAAACGGGAAAAATTAAGTTATATGTACCAAGAACAATACCTAAGGGTAAATTTGCAACCTTTAGAAATTTTTATTGTTCGTTTAAGCAATAGTTATGGCCAGTTTTTTGTAGGTGGCCGAAATAAATGGCATGCGCCTTAACTTCGGCCACTTTAAAAAAAAGTTTAAACCTTCACTGATTTTTAAGTGTAACAGAAATATTCAAATTTTGCACTGGAATAACAAATATAGCTATTGTTTGATTTTTAGGCTAAATTTTGGCTTGAATGAAAAAGCCAGAAAAAACTTATTCAAAAAAATAAAAAAAGGTGGCCGAAATTAAGTCAGTTACCCTACCTTTATCGTTTTTTCTGTAGTGTAGTTTATTAATATTATTTTTCGAAATTGAAGGAAAAATAGGTAAAGAACGCTAATTTTAAATTTAAAAAAACGTGTTTGTTTTTTGCATCTTTGAGCTTTTTACTGCTTAAAACATTCATTTTTTTCATTTGGAAAAAAGTAGGGGTCAATCTTTTCTTTCTCCCTCGGGATTAATTAACGCCTGCTTTTCCACCAACCCCTATCCCCGTTCCAATATGGTCTATACATATTTTCAATAGTAAGTGCCTATTGAAAAATGAAATATTTTTTCTATGCCGAATTAATTTAAAATGAATTTTGAATTCAAAATTTTGCTTTTATTTATTTTAGACATCTTTGAAAATTATAAAACAATTTTCAAAAACGTTTTTTCGGTGGGTAACTAACTATTTCTCAAATTTAAAAATGGACTAATATCACTTTTTTATTATTTTTAAGAGAAATGGAAGGCAGAGATGTGCCATATCAGGAAGCCAATTACTCCAGTCTTTTGAAGTTTCTGCAGTCATCACCTGAGTACTTCCAAATTAAAACAAGTATCCGCGGTGTCGTGATGGTGTTTGCAGTTTCACAAAAAGAAACAGAGTAATCCTAATATGAATTTTTAGAATTATACAATAATAACTTTGTTTGTTATACATTTAGGGTGTTGTTAATGACATTAAATAACTTGATAGATCCCTCAATATTTACTTTATTAATAGAATTGCTTTAATACAATTTGGGTAGCCTTCACCAAAACTTTCCAAATTGTATCCCTATTCATAAATTTATACATCTAAATCCCTTGCTGACAACAAAATATATTGTTATTTTAATTCAAATCAACACAAAACTTAGTGCAAACTAATCTCACTACGTATTATAACTAATTAAAAATACAACTACCGAATTGTTCCCAATTTCTCTCTGAAAAAAGGAACAATCAAGACTTTTAATTTGTATTTTGCAGCCAACCAACGCTTCCATCAGCATTGGTTTGTATTGTCCAGACTTGGTGCACAGTGTGGAAATGCCTCCTTCAATTAGTGGCTGTGTTCTTCACGCCTAAAAATGAAAAATTTGCCCTATTGTAACGCATTTTAAACCATTTTAAACGTATGTTTAATTAAAATTTGCTTTTTGTGTCCCCGTTTTTTTTCTTCTTTTTTTCTCCTTTTTTCCGCTTGTCTCCTTTTTCTTCTTTTTTTCTCCTTTTTTCCGCTTGTCTCCCATTTTATTGCCCCCCTCCCCCTGTTTTAAAAAATTTCCCTCTTTCGTGACCCCTCCCCAATAAACTACGGGGAATGGGGGAGAGGGCAGTGCGTAGGTCTGACTGTCAGAGTCAGGCATAGATGAACAAGGGGGGGGGTAGGGTGGGGTCCACCCCCCCTAGCCTCGAAATTTTGGGGCCCCCCTAGAAAAAAAATCCAGGGGCCCCCCTCCCCCCAAATTTTCGAATTTTTTACCCCTGACCCCCCTCTAGATTTTGAAATCTGACCCCCCCTCCCCTCTCGAGAAAATTTTAAGTACTTTTTTTATACTAAATTTTCTTCCAAAAACGTGAATTATTAAAAGAAATTAATGTTTTTACACCCTTTTTATACCTAAATATCGCTTTTTATTCAGTAAAATGTAGTATTATCCTATAAAAAGAACAATTATTAAAGTTATTATGGTTTGAAACTGTTTTGCTTTGGACACCGGACCCCACCTGACCCCCCTCTAGGTTTCAAAATCTTCCACCCCGGGTCGACCCCCCCTAGAAAGCTAGGGGGGTTCGACCCCCCTAGGTCCCCCCCCTAGATTTTGAAATTTCATTTACCCGGGGTAAACACCCCCCCCTAGCTTTTTGACCGTGTTCATCTATGGAGTCAGGCCTCACCTTTCTAATGCCTTCTTTTAATTTCAAGAGGGAGTTCTTCTATAGAAAAGTAATAGTGTGGCCTCTGGCTTTTTTCAAACCGCTCATATGTTGGCAAAGCTTTTGTCTACTTTGAACATACAATACTGAGTCAGATTCTGCTCTTAATATTTACGTACGGCATTATTAAAAGGCTTTTGTACTGAATCATAGTGTTACAACGCTAGTTGATTGCAGTCGGGTAGGTTAGACGTTTTTGTTTTAGGCATTTGGAACAGTTGATCAACGTAACTAAGCCCAAGAAGAAAAAAATTACCGTCCGATCCACTGCGGGGAAATTGCGTTCCACTGTACCGTCGATAAAACCATTCCAAACGAACAACAACAGGGGAGGACCGAAAACGTCCCCGTCACCGTTTAAAAATGAAACCGCTTCGAAAAAATGCATAGACCGTTCAGCTTTTACTTCGAGTTTCACCGGAAAGTCGGACAAGTCGCGAAGAGAACTTGTAATTCAACGGGTTATACAAGTTTTGCGGTAAGCGCTCAAAGCCAATGGCTGATAAAATGGCATTGAATTGAAAACTGCAATTCATTTTCATTTAAAATAAGGGTCATTTTTTTCGATCGTGAGAAGTTAGAGTAAAAATTAAAACCTTGTAAATTTTTTGAAATATTTTAACGGTTCAAGGGATATAATTATATTACTAAAAATAGATTGCAACATAAGACCAACAAACCGCACTGCCCCCCTCCCCCTCCGATGTTTTATTGAGAATTGAGGTAGAATCAATTCTAAAATAGGTTGCACGGGGTGGACATTTTTTTAAAAAGGAGGGGTAAGCAGGGGAGAAAGACAAAAAAGGACAAAAGAGAAAAAAAAGGGACAAAAAAAACGAAATTTAAATAGGCAATAAATTAACATTTTAATGTCAAAATCATAATTACAATACTCATCTCAAAGTTTTTTATATTGTAAAAAAGAGAACTTCCTTGTTTAGTTTGATTGTAGAAAAATATACATGTTTTATATTTGTTATAATGTCTGTACCATTATTATTTCATGATTTAGAGACGCTAAGAAACCTGTTAATTACTCTATTTTCCAATCATTGTACCACAAATATTACGGAGAAAAGTTCGATTGCAAAAAGGAGTTTCAAGAGACAGCAAAAAATTGGTTATATAAAGACATGAAAAATTACATATCGGTTGGTTTCAATGCGCAGCAAAATGGAAATTTCATACTTTCTTTGAAGGTTAACAGTTTATGATTGTTTAAATTTTTAATTTGTCTGTAAATAAATCAGTACGGAAGTCCACCCCCTGCTCTTAGCCTCCTAATTTTCGATCCCGTGCCCAGAATAAAAATCAGGTCCTCTTCTTTGCACCCGAATTTTTCTTTTCGTTTTGACATCCTACCTCCTTTTGAAATTGTCTAATGGCCCCTTATATTGTTGTCGTTTGCTAGTAACCGTAACCAGAGTTTCGTTTAACCCTGGTTGGTTCCGTCCGGCACGCTCCTTCGCCCTCCCTCTCGTTGCTATTTATCGCATTATCTATGTATAGTTTTTTTGTTATGATTACGAAAAGAAACAGTATTTACAGACCTGTGCACGGTCTGCAGGATAATGGCGTGGAAATGCCCTCCGTTTTATTGGAGGATTTGCCCCCTCCCGTTTTATGCCCCCCACGCCAAAAAATGAAAAAGTACCCTAAAATTATGACGCCATTTTTGGCCTATGATGACGCCACCATCGCAATTTTTTTGCAGTTTTTATTCTATTTTAATGTATTTTAAACCATTTCAGACCTATTTTTACCTTATTTTCGCTTTTTTGTCCCTTTTTTCTCTTTTCCCTTCTTTTTTCTCTTTTTTTCTTTCCCCCTGCTTGCCCCCCCGTTTCAAAAAAGTTGCACCCCGTGCCCCCCGTTTTGGAATTGCCCCCCCCCCCCCCCGTTTCTGGTATTTATTACGAAAAAACGTATTTTTTACACATTTTTTTATAAATTTATGTAAATTCTTTTCCCTTTCCCATCACCTAATTTGACCTATTTTAAAGTCACTGATTTTCAAAGATTTGCCACCAAACTATTCCTTCATGGTCCATTTTTTACCAATTAAGCTATGCTAAGTGGGGTGGGGTGCCTATGGTACTAATGACATGGCATTTTTTATCAGTATCACGTATACTCCACTAATCACAATAATATGCTTTGGAAGATTGGAAAATTTGTGTTTTCAGCAACGGAAGTAATACAAACAAACGAACAAACAATCACAATATAATATTTTTTATCAATATTACTTATTCAGACCTTGCACTGCCCCCTCTGTGATTTTATTGGGGGACGATTCCAAAATGGGGGGCACGGGGGGCAACTTTTTTTAAACGAGCGGGGCAAGCAGGGGGGAAAGAAAAAAGAGAAAAAAGAAGGAAAAAGGGAAAACAGGGACAAAAGGGACAAAAAAAGCGAAAATAAGGTAAAAATAGGTCTGAACTGAAATAAATTTAAATGCGTTAAAATAGGCTAAAAACTGCGAAAAATTCCCGATGATGGCGTCCGCGTCATTATGGGTCAAAAAGGATGCCATAATTTTAGGGTACTTTTCATTTTTGGGCGGGGGCGGCAAATCCTCCAATAAAGCGGGAGACATTTCTAGACGGTGCACAGGTCTGCTTATTCAACTTATATTCAAAATAATGAATTATATTATAATAGTTATAGATTTTATATGATCGCAAAGAATTATTTTGTTAAAATTTCGAGACATACTGCATTTTAGAACAATGTAAAATATCTTCCAAGTAACACTACAAGTGGTGGTCGAACCTTTGAGACCCGCTGCATCTCGCCTTACCTGTCCTACTCTCGTGTAGCCGCCAGTGTTTCACCAAATCCATCCATTTCCAAGAAAAGCTGGCAGATTAACGATATTGAAAACGAAATTATTATTCCTGAATTTGAAAACCGGTAAAAAATTATTTTGTTTTATTGTTTGTCATTTTTTTTGTTCTGATTTTAGTTAGAATAAAGGCTGGTTCATACTTACGACAAAGCGTCCTTTGGACAAAGTCCAAGGGACCACGTTTCCATACTTTTTTTGTCCTTAGGACTTTGTCTAAAGAACAGATTTTAGATTTTAAGTAGCATTCATACTTTGTCGAAAGAAAAAAGTCCAAAGGACGTTTTGTCGTATGTATGAACCAGCTTTAAGTGTGTGAAACTATTAGATATTTATTAAATGTGACGTCCAAGAAATATGAGGCCGAATAAATGGAGTTTTTGAAAGAAAAAAATGCGAAATAATTATGTATTTTTAGTTTTTTGACTGAAAAATGAGAATACAGGACTTGAAACTGTAATCTCCACCCTCAGTATACAGACCTGTGCACTGCCCCCCCCCCCCCCGGGGGTCAAACGGGGGGGGGGCAATTCCAAAATGGGGGGGCACGGGGGGGCACGGGGGGCAATAAAACGGGGGGGGAAAGCAGGGGGGAAAGAAAACAAAAAGAGAAAAAAAGGAGAAAAAAAGGAGGGAAAAGGGAAAAAAGGGACAAAAAAAGCGGAAATAAGGTAAAAATAGGTCTAAAATGGCTTAAAATACATTAAAATAGGCTAAAAACTGCAAAAAATTCGCGATGATGGCGTCATCATAGGTCAAAAATGGCGTCATATTTTTAGGGTACTTTTTCATTTTTTGGCGGGGGTGGGAATAAAAAGGGGGGGCAAATCCTCCAATAAAGCGGGGGTGGGCATTTTCAGACCGTGCACAGGTCTGAGTATATGGACTGACGTGCTACGTTACACCATTGCTCAACAGCTTAATATCAAAACTCGTTTTATTATAAGGCGTCATATTTTTGAAACATCATCACAACGGGAGTTGTTACACTCTCATGTAGCCGCCAGTGTTTCACCCATTTCCCATCCGTTCCCAAGGAAAGCTGGCCGATTAACGATATTGAAATTATTATGCCTGAATTTGAAAACTAATTTTAGTTGAAGTGAGCTTTTAAAAATATTAGAAAACAGTTTTGTATCAAATTGGGCTCTTTGAGAAATATCAACATTAATGCCGAAAAATGTACAAAACCTGTACAAAAAGTGATTCCAGCTCCAGGGTATACCATTACAATCATTTACCTGAAGGATAATCCATTAAAATCACGTACTTGTTAAAATTATGCCAATATGACCTATTTTACGTCAATTCACGTGAAATGAGATAGTTTTACGTGTGTCACAACTCCCGCTGTGTTAATGTTTCAGAAATATGACGTTTTATAAATCAACCCCCCCCCCCCCAAGAACACCCACCCAATAAATCCATTTCAATTTATTATAAATTATCAGCCAAGAAAGCTAAAAAGAGCAAAATTTTTTCACAATCCTTCCTAAAAAAAAAAAACAGATATACTCCCCCACATATCTCCGCGCGAGGCACGTGGTTACGTGAATAAATAAATCCATTTCAATTTATTATAAATTATAAAAAAACGAAATTACTATAAATTGCATAAATTGTTCATTACTTTTACTTTTAACACAAACAGATTTTGAATAAATTTCAGTTTTAATTACTAAGGAGGCTAATAGGCCTTTTTTTCGTTTTGAGTACTTAAAGATGTTTATCACTAATTTTCACATTTCAGAAATGAATACGACGGATTTCAAAGCACTCCGCCGTGTAAAACTTCGATTTCACCAAAGGAACTTAAAAAGAAGGTAGGTCTTGGGGGGATAACTACCATAGGTGAGTAGAGTAGGGGGTTATGTTATACCCCCCATACATGGGCACGGGGGGGGGGGTTGGGGGTTAACCCCCTCCCCAAATATTGAGAAGGGGGGTTTAACCCCCCCACTCAGAAGTGGGGGGAAAGGTTACCCCCCACCCCCAATTTTGGAAAAATGAAGAAAAAAATGTCTTTAAAATGACTTCCAAACTGCCTCCAAACTTAGGTTTTGATGTTAAAATGAATGTTTTAAGCAATAAAAAGCTTAAAAATGCAATAAAAAGGGTTTTTTGTTCTAAAATTAGCGTTTTTTACCTATTTTTTTCTTTGAAATCGAAAAACGATATGGGTAAAATGCACTCCAGAAAAAAAAACGATATGGGTATTTTGCGTTTTCTCGGATTTTAACCACCACCCCTAATTTGGGGTTTAACCCCCCCACTCCGGACCAACTTGCCCATGTATGACCCCCTTTAAAAATATCGAAACTGCTTACACCTCTTTAAAATTTGGGGGTAGCCCGGACACCTTCCCCCTAAAATTTGGGGGTCGCGGTCCCAGTACTAAAAACGCTAAAAATTTGAGGTTTCAAAACAAATTTTTGGCGCACCCCACCCAAAATTTCGGGGGTCGAGTATCCCAACCCTAAAATCCGAGAGGCTTTTTACCCATGACAACAACGATAAGTTGTATTCGCGAAATATCATTTATTTTTTTTTTTTTTAAATGTTATGTGTGGGATTTGACTTGGAACTAAAATAATGTTTTGCGAAGCTCCATTATCCAGAAAGGAGGTTTTCTTCTCCTCACGTGTGCCCATCTGTGGTTTATAAACTGGTCTTAAGTAGTATTTTGTATAATTTCGGAAGAACGCGAAGGAAATAGAAAAAAGGCATGTAAAAAATAAACCTGTGCACGGTCTGGAAATGCCCCTTCATATTAGTGCCTGTGTTCTTTCCGTTTTATCGCCCCGCTCTCGTCCAAAAATGAAAAAATAATAAAAAATATTGCTCCATTTTTCACCTATTTTCCCGAAATTTTACAGTTTTTAGCTTATTTTAAAACATTTTAAGCTATTTTGGGCCTAAAGTTTTACTTAAATTTAATTTTTTTGTTCCTTCCTTTTCTACTTTTTTTGTTCTCGTTTTTTCTCCTTTTTTTCTCTTTTTTTGTTTCACCCCTGTTTGCCTATGTTTTATTGCCCTCCTTCGTTTCAAAAAATTTGTCTCCACCGTGCCTCTCCTATTTTGGAAGTGCCCCCAAAAAAACCGCGGGAGAAGGACTGTGCACAGGTCTGAATTTAAAAACAAAAAAAAACTTTTAACATAAAAAAGGCAAAAGGGCCTAATCATCCCTACCACAACGCACCAGCACAAACAAAAAAAACACCCCTACGCCGCCGCCCCACTACTGCTCCACCAACGCAGCAATTCAGTAAAAATTTGTAGCCTTAGTGGAGCACTCTAAATACCAAAGTGAGTTAGGCAGGTTTGGTATTAAAGGAGCGGTCGGGGCGTTATAGGAATTTGATTTGTGACAGTGCTTCTTTAACAGCGTCCTTCTGGATGTTTACACCTAAGATCATAATACTTTCGTTATTATTTATTTATTATAGTAAAAAGTAAAAAAGAAAATTTTATTACTAGGTAGTCGCAATATTGGAAGCCAATCCCAAAGAAGAGCATGTCGTGGACACATTTTCAGAAAACTTAAAAAACATATTTGGAATAACTTTCTTTCCAGAAAGGTATTACTATTTACTTTTGAATTCAATTTAGCCAAGAATGCAAGCGTATTATTTGAAATGTTATTTTAATACCATGTTTTTCGAATTAACAGAAAAGATTGATTTAATTTTTATTTTTGAAAAATTGATATACCAGCATTAAATGGGAAATTATTAAAAAAAAACACAAGAACTGGCGTATTATCCAAATGATATATTTATCAAAATGATAAAAAAATAGTTCATATAAATATTAAGAAAGAAAATCCATTGTAGTTTATTTTATTTATTTGCTAAAATATTGATCCGTGTAATTATTAAAGTACGCTTCCTAACGATAACGAAGCTTACAGTTACAACCGTATTGATGTGTGTGCATGTAAAAAGGTGTTGTGCTGTGTGTGTTTGTGTTTTGCATAGCGGGCAGTTTGGTGATGTGTGTTGTGTTGGATTGATTTTGTGTAGGTAGGAGTAGAGGAAAGGAGATTTCCCTGCCCTGAGTTGGGCGAGGGTTCTCCTGACCCCGCGAGGAAGATTTTCTTCCTCGTTGCTTATTGCTGGTGCTTTTGTTTGAAGTATTGGGTTTATTGGAGTGTTATTTATGTGGTTTGTGACTGTGTTTGTGTGGATTTGTTGTTTTAGTGCTTTGTAAGTTTTGTTGTGTATGTCTGTAGGTATGTTTGTTGTGTAGTTGTTGTTGTGAAATATTGTTTGCTTTTTGAGCCTGCTGGGTGCAGGTTGTTGTGTTAAATAATTAAGTGGGTTGTTTGTGTACAAAACACAAACACACACAACACAACACCTTTTTACATGCACACACATCAATACGACACTGGGACCAGAGGACCTTTGGGCAAACCCCGTAGCGGTTGCTGAGCTCCTCCGGGAGTGGGAAGAGGGGGTGAGCAAGGCGAGAGGCGTGCCGGACGGACCACACCAGGGTTGATAGAAACCCTGGAAACTGGCAAACTCAACAACAGTTACAACCGTAGGGTGTGAGTTACACTATACCCCCCAAAAATCCCGAAACCTACTGACTGACACCCCCTCCCCTAAAATTTGGGGAGGGATATACCCATAGGTGAGCACGGTCGGGGAAGCTAGGGGGGGGTGGTTACCCGGGGTAAATCGAATTTTGAATTCTAGGAGGGGGGTCCCAGGGGGGTCCGGACCCCCTAGCTTTTTAGGGGGGTCGACCCGGGGTGCGAAATTTTGAAATCTAGAGGGGGGTCAGGTGAGGTCCGGTGTCCAAAGCAAAACAGTTTTAAACCATAATAACTTTAATAATTGTTCTTTTTATAGAATAATACTACATTTTATTGAATAAAAAGCCATATTCATGTATAAAAAGGTTGTAAAAGCATGAATATGTGATGAAAATTCACGTTTTTGGAAGAAAATTTAGTATAAAAAAGGTACCTAAAATTTTCCCGAGAGGGGAGGGGGGGTCAGATTTCAAAATCTAGAGGGGGGTCAGGGGTAAAAAATTTGGAAATTTGGTGGGAGGGGGGGCCCCCTAAATTTTCGTCTAGGGGGGCCCCCAAAATTTCAAGGCTAGGGGGGGTGGACCCCACCCTGCCCCCCCCCCTTTCTCACCTATGGATATACCCCGGACACCTCCCTCCACTAAATTTTGGGGGTTCCAGTAAATAGTAACGCTAAAAATTGGGTATTTGGGGGTATACCACAAAAAAAGTTTAGAGACACCCCCCCAATTTCGGGGACGTGTGTACCCCCAAATCCGGGAGCCTGCCAACCTACACGCAGTACGACAGAATATGTTTTTTTGTTTGAATATTTTTTTGCAAAATAATGCTTTGTTAATAAGTAAAATAATTCACTCGTTAAAAATCCACAAGAAAACGTAGAATATTCCGTATTAATTTTTTTGTAAAAAATTCTCATACGGAATATTCAACAAAACAAACTGTAGAATTATTTCAAAGGACGTTAATTATTTCTACACGATGAGAAATGTACACTGTCGATTGCTTAACATATAATTAGAACAATAATGTTAAACACTTATGCGATTCTCTTACTCTTATGCATTCTTGACGCTTATAACATGTTTATTTTAGAAATAAAGACTACAAGATGCCATGGATGGAGCTTTTCTCCAGCGATTTATTAAAGGATGTGGCATATGTATACGAGGACATTATGGGAATCGGTTATGTGCGGCTAAAACACCAAAATTCGGCGCCAAAAACAGTTCAATCGAATTACAAATGCCAACCCAATCCAACAAGTTCCTTTCCGGACGATAAATGTTCCCGAGACACAGCGAGCCCGTCCTATAAAATCAATCACAGGTGAGCTCGATTTTGGAACCTTATTCTTCTTTTTCTACTTCTTCTTCAACTTCTTCTTCCCCCGCCCTTAGTTTTTAATAGAAGGCCCATCTGGGGTAATGAAATTTGAAATCCGGAGGGGGTCAATAGAAGGAAATTCGATGTAAAAAAAAAGCTTATTCAGACCTGTCCACTGCCCCCCGGGGTTTTATTGGGGGGCAATTCCAAAATGGGGGGCACGGGGGGCAACTTTTATTGAAACGGGGGCAATAAAACGGGAGGGCAAGCAGGGGAGAAAGGGAAAAAAACAAGAAAAAAGGGACAAAAAAGGCGAAATTTAAGTAAGAACAGGTATAACATGGCTTAAAAAGCGTTGAAATAGGCTAGCAACCGCAAAAAATTGGCGATGATGGCGTCATAATAGGTCAAAAATGGTGTTATAATTTTTTTGGGGTACTTTTTCATTTTTAAGCGGGGGGCAATAAAACGGGGGGGGGGGCAAATCCTCCAATAAATCGGGGTGCATTTCCAGACCGTGAACAGGTCTGCACGTCAAGCAGATACGTAAGACCGATGTTACTCAGCATTTATTGCGCAACCAAATACTAAGGATTAAAAAACAGAATTATAGAAATATACCAGGACAAAGTTTTATTTGATTTTTGGTTTTGCTTAGGCTTATGAAAAAGAAAGGTTTTAAATCTGCAGTTTTAGGTTGCAAAATATTTGTTTTAACAATAATTTAAGGACGTTTTTTTTAACAATACCAATAACTTAAAAAATTGCCTTTTGAAAAGTACGTCCACAAAATCGCACCCAAAAAACGAGTTTTTCGAAGACGAGATGTAGAAGGCGATATGTTTTTAAAAATAAGATGTTAAAGACGAAATGTAAAAATAGAAAGTTCCGGAAACCATTTTTGCGCACCTTTTAATTTCGTTTGTAAAATTTAGCAGCTTTTTTAGTTTATATTGGTGATGTTAGTTTTAACATATTTTCATTTATACACTGGTAATTACAAAATCTTGGACTGGATTTATTCGGACTGGGTTTGTCGGGTTTGGCAAAAAACTTGACCGGGTCCACTTTTTGAAGCGGGTCTACTATTTAATTTTCATCGGTGTGTCTTAATTAATTTTTTTTTAATTTTATAAAAAAACTTTTTTATGTGAAATACAAACAGTTCATACTTTTTTTGTTTAAAAAATGCATTTTTTATGATTTTTGGACGATATAAAAAAATTGGATTTTTTGTTTTAGTTTTTTTTTCAGCTATTTTTTTCTAGTATTACATAAAAAAATATGAAGTAAGGTCAGCTTGTTTATAATAATTGGACAAAAAACTTCAAGTTTTTATTCAATCTTTAATCTATACACAAGATTGATTATTTTTGATTCGTTAATTTTAAAATTTATATATTATAATGGTTAAAAAATGGCTAATTTCGACTTCCCAAAGAGAAAAAACTGTTTAAAATTTTAGTAACTGTATTCAACATCTTTAAATCTTACCAAGCCAGCGTTGGCAACGTTTCCTTCTTCAATTTACATAAAAATAGCCGGAGTTGATAGCGCCATCTACAACACAAGTGTCATAGAGTTTTTTCCGAAAATAATAAAATAATAACGCTTGGGTTACAAACGTTCGTTTTCAAAAAAGTCCGGATTAATTTTTCTAAGATCACTAATGCAAAAATTAATAAAAAATAACGTAAAAATCTTTAAAAACTTTAACCAAAAAATTTTATATACAATACTGATAACGTAATAAATAAACGCCGCTGAAGAATATTTCTTATGCGCTCCTTTCAGATGCTTTTTTCGCCTTGCGCATGGGTACTTTTTTTCCGCCTTTGCCACAAGTGCTTTTTTCCGTAAACCATTCAGCTGACAATTGATTTAAACTTAATTTCAACCTAAATTAAACTTTTTAAACTTCATTTTCCCTCTCGACTAACTGCTCTGGAAATTGCACCGTTTTGAAGGTCTTGGTTGATTTGGTTATCCAAAACCGCCATTGCCATCCTGCTGAGATAATTGCCACACTATGACTTGTATGCATAGTGCCTTGACGTGGGGAGGGGGCCTTGCCCTTGCCGTGTGACCATTGCGATCTAGCCTACAAGCGGAGGCAGCGCATTGTTTTCTTCCTAAACATAAAAACTTTATTTTATATTATTATCTAAAAAAGGATGTAAAACTCACCTCACATTTTTCAAGATTCAAGATTTTATTTTCTAGTTGTACATCAAGAAAACGATAATAAAAAAAATCACAAACAGAAATGTGATTGCAACCCAGTGGAGTTACAAAAACACAAAAAAAAAATCAAAAAATTAAGAGAAGACCTGGCTGCTTTAGACTTACTAGAAAAAAATGACTAAAGGCTTTAAAAAATAAAGCTCTTTATTTAGTCATTATAATTTCCATGGGTTAATTCATCAAAGATTTTTTAAACTGGTGCAGAGTTTTGGAACTGACTTGATCTTCATTTAGATAATTCCATTCGCTTATAACTTTACTCCATACATGGGCAAGTTGGTCCGGAGTGGGGGGGGGTTAAACCCCGAATTAGGGGGGTTAAAATCCGAGAAAAGCAAAATACCCATGATCGTTTTTTTTTCCGGAGTGCATTTTACCCATATCGTTTTTCGATTTTGAAGGAAAAATAGGTAAAAAACGTTAATTTTAGGTCAAAAAGCTCTTTTTATTGCATTTTTGAGCTTTTTATTGCTTAAAACATTCATTTTGACCTCAAAACTTAAGTTTGGAGGCAGTTAGAAGTCATTTTAAAGACTGTTTTTTCATTTTTCCAAAATTGGTGGTTAACTTTTCCCGCCCCCACTTCTGAGTTGGGGGGGGGTTAAAAAACCCCCCTTCTCAGAATTTGAAGGGGGGGGGTTAACCCCCCCAACCCCCCGTGCTCATGTATGGTTGGGACCTTGACTAAAACTCAACACCAACAACAGTGTTGGCATGGAGTATCAGGCGGTCGTTTTGGAGCAGAAGCGGGTCGGCTATCTATGGATATTCCACAGACATGTGCACTGCCCCCCCCCCCGGGGTTAAAACGGGGGGGGCAATTCCAAAACGGGGGGGGCGCAGGGGGCAACTTTTTTGAAACGGGGGGGGCAATAAAACGGGGGGGGGGCAAGCAGGGGGGAAAGAAAAAAAAAGAGAAAAAAAGGAGAAAAAAAGAGAAAAAAAGAAGGGAAAAGGGAAAAAAGGGACAAAAAAAGCGGAAATAAGGTAAAAATAGGTCTAAAATGGCTTAAAATACATTGAAATAGGCTAAAAACTGCGAACAATTCGCGATGATGGCGTCATCATAGGTCAAAAATGGCGTCATATTTTTGGGTACTTTTTCATTTTTTGGCGGGGGGAGGGGGCAATAAAACGGGGGGGGCAAATCCTCCAATAAAACGGGGGGGGCATTTTCAGACGTGCACAGGTCTGGATATTCCATAATGAGTCATATGGAATATCCATAGCCGGCCTGCTTCTGCTCTAAAAAAAAACTTCATTCAGGCCAACTATTGATACGGACGTAGCGAACAGATTCTTCAGAAGCGCCATGTTCCAACCGCAGCGTGAAAAGCTTAGCCGGGGACAGAAGCTTAGCGGCGAGTGGTCTCCAAGTTCAACGAATGGAATGCAAACTTCTGGAGCACATCGGGTACTTTTAAACATTGATATTTTAATGAAACGTTATATATAACGTGTAATTTCATTTTTACCCTTCTTAAAAAATCAATTACAATAGAAGTAAGCATTGGTGTGTGAAGACGACTGACGAGGGGGGGGGAAGAGCTGAGGGTTTGTATGGAAATCGCCAAATATTTTGCAGCACGGCTTTTAAAATTTGTGTTAAAATAGTAGCAATACTTTTTTGAAGTTTAGAGCATCCTAATACTCTTAATTAGTGATGGGCGGAACCCCCGGAACACCGGAACAGGAACCGGAATTAAGTTTTTTCAAAACTTAGAGTCAAGAATCGGAACCGGAATTGCAAATTTTGCCCGGAACATCCGGAACCGGAACTGCGTAATAAACTACGAAACCCCCGGAACACCGGAACCAGAACAGGAATTGAGATTTTCCAAAAATCCGGAACAGGAACCGGAACTAAAATCTCAATTTTCGCCCGGAACTGCCTATAAAACTGCAAAACCCCCGGAACCCCGAAACCGGAACCAGACCCCGAATTGAGATTTTCCAAAAATTTGGAACAGGGACCGGAACCGGAATTCCAAATTTTTGGGACCGGAACTGCCCATCACTACTATTAATGGGTTTTTATGGGGGGTTTTATATTAAAACACTTTAAGCTAGAAACCTTTAAGCTGAGAATAATTGCTTAACTTTAAACAAATACATAAGTTGCGTTAACTGAAAAAAAAAGTTTTAACGTTAAAATAAACTGACACTGATAACTAAAGTGAGTATTATCAAAGAATGAGGGTCGCCCTTCCTGATTTAAGAGTATTTGGAAAAAAAGATAAAAATTAAAATTATTGAAGCATCTTGCTAAAAATAGCGTTTATATTTTTAGTTTTTTTTGGAGGTATCTGACTAGGGTGGAAGATCATACTTCCTTTTTCCTTTAAGATTTGTGGGGATGTCCCAACCCCGTCCCAGATGTCCCAGTTTTGTTATTTTTTGGGGTGCAGGGGGATGGTCACGTATTCCTAAAGATTCTGGGTCCCCAGGTCTTTTTTATGTGTGAGTTCGCCGACCAAACCTGGAAGGGGTAATTTTAAATTTTAGGATTTTATTTTAGGTTATTTCTGAAACTTTAAAATTTAGGGAAGGTCCCGAACTTTTGTTTGACTCGATTTCATTTTTTGGAATTTAAATTGTTTTTTTTTAATTTTTTAGGAATTTTATGAACTGGAGGATTTCGTGAATGATTTGAAACAAGTGTTGATCGGTCACAATCAGAACGGTGGGTTGCTTTTGGACGATTTGCCGGAGGAGTTCTTTAGCTTAACGGGTCGAGAGTTGAAACCGCAACAGTTCGGGTTCCAGACCCCGCTGGATTTGGTCGCACGGCTGAAGGACAAAGACGGGCAGAAGGTCTTCTCGATGAAAAGGGACGAATAGCATTGATACGTCCGGGATAGGTGAAAACGATAAATTATTTATTTATTATTTAGTGGTGATGGGCTGTTCCGGTTCCCGGGTTCCGAATGTTACGCGCAAAGTTTGAAATTATGGGTTCTGTTCCGGATTTTTGGAAAATATCAATTCCGGTTCTAGTTCCGGTGTTCCGAGAGTTTCGCAGTGTGATAGGCAGTTCCGGATGTTCCGGGAAAAATTTGGAATTCCAGTTCCGGTTTTAGTTCCGGATTTTTATTTTTGAAAAATCTCAATTCCGGTTCTGGTGTTCCGGGGGTTCCGTAGTTCCGCCCATCACTATTATTTAAGTAATTAGTTCGCGTGGAGATTCAAAGACGGTATAACTTTACTGCATTCACGTTGGATTTTTAAGCTTGAACTTATTTTGTGGGGCGCAGAAGATTGAAAAATGTAATCACAGCCGTAACCAAGGTTTTCCGGCAAAGGTTACAGTCATAGAAAGGTAGGTGCCCGACTTACTTAAAGCTTAGGAGGATAATATTATACCCCGAGGTAATCTGGGTACTAGGAAGGGTCATGGCCGAAATTAGAGTAAATCTCAAAAGTCGTAGGGGGGTATAATTTTGGGGTACCGGTAGGTCAAAATGAAGAATAAAGATAGGTGTAATTAATTAATTTATTAATAAAGAGTAGAGGTGGGGTATAATGCAGACATGAGAACTGCCCCTCCCCCCTGGGTTTTCTCGAGGGGGCAATAAAACGGAAGCGGCTAGCAGGGGAGAAAGAAAAAGGAAATAAAAGAAGGAAAAAGGGAAAAAAGGGACCAAAAAAGCGAAATTAAGGTAAAAATAGGTCTAAAATGGCTTAAAATACATTGAAATAGGCTAAATCTGCAAAAATTTCGTGATGATGGCGTCATAATAGGTCAAAAAGTAGCCTTAATTTTTGGGTATTTTTCATTTTAAGGCGGGGGGACAAATCCTTCAATAAATCTGACGGTGCTCATTTCCAGACCGTGCACAGGTCTGTACATGGTAAATTTTGTGAGGATTGTAAGGGAAGTTAAACTCTGTATCAAAACTTAAGTTTGGAGTTACTTGAAAGTCATTTTGAAGACATTTTTCTTTCTTAATTTTTTTCAAAATAGTGGGAGTTAATTTTTTCTTTACTCCTACCCACGTCTAAGTGGGGGAGGATTGAACCCCCGCTCTCAAGAATTCGGGGGATGTTAACCCCACATGGCCATGTATTGGGCGACGGTGAAAATCGCTAAAAATGTCTTTAACATGGTAACAAAGGACTGGAGTGTAATATAAAACTTGTAAACAGGCATTGTGTTAAATTCATTTAAAAAAGTTTCATAATTTTTTAAATTTGTTAGAGATAAGGGCTAGGGGGAAGTAATAGGAGGACAGACCTTTGCACGGTCTGGAAATGCCCCCTCCCGCTTGGAGGATTTGCCCCCCTCTCCGTTTTATTGCCCCACCCCGCCCAAAAATAAAAAAGTAACAAAAAATTATAGCACCATTTTTGAGCTATAATGACGCCATTATTACGAAATTGTTACAATTTTTAGCCTGATTTTAATGTATTTTAACCCGTTTCTGTGAAGGCCTTTTCCCTTTTTCCCATTTTGGAATTGCCCCCCCCCCCCACCCAAAAAAAACCCAGGGGCACTTTGGGGGGGCGGTGCAAAGTTATTCATTTTAATACATTTTAAGTGCGAATGACTTGAAAAAAATGGCTGATTTGCAGGAACTTTGATTTTCACTTGTATAGGGTTGAAAATGATTGGTAATTTTCTACTATCACATTAAAGTGATTAATTCTAATTATATACACCACTTAAAACACGATAATTATACACATGGATTTGCACTATAGGCGTACAGCTCTGGACACGGATTCAAGCGGCAGCAATATCCAGTCGTTCACCACGGGTAACAACGAAGCGAGTCAGGAGGTTTCCGCGGGGACCTCCCAGTCTGAAGGAAGTCTGGAGATTGCCAAGACCAAGAGCTTGCCGATTACAGCGCTCACTCGGCGATTAAAAGAAAAAGGAGGCGGTGAGTTTGGGCTGTTCTTCCCCCACCCTTTCGTTGACTCGTCAAATTTAGAATAGAATATCTTTATTCAAAAGGTACTACATGTAATAAATATAGAACACTTATATTGAATATAGGCGCCTAGAAAAGTTTTTTTGGATTTCTTCTACAGTAATTTTATTTTTTGTGTAAAGAAGGGTTCCGACCGGGTGTTTCGTATTCTAGAAAAGGGGGCGGATGTAAGTAATATAAGTCTTAAGTTATAAGTTAGCATTGTTAGTCCTAAACGCGCGAAATAAAAGGGCAATTTTGCAGGCAGCTTTTTGTGTTATGTCATTGCAAAAACGCGTAGATTTTAAATCATTTGAAATAATTATACCTAGGGTTTTGACAAGGTTTACGTAACTAATTAATTTATCACCAAAATAATAATCGCTCACATATTTGTTCCCAAAAGAAATAAGCGAGCATTTTTCAAAATCAATTCTAAGTTGCCTATTGTCTGACCATTTTAAAAGCTTTAAGCGAATGTTGAAGCGCTAATAATTTTGGTTAACGAAAAGAACAAAACAATATATTTTTGTGTCGTCCACAAACATTTTTGCTTTGCAACCAGGAAGGAGTGCATTGAGGGAGGTCATTTTAAACAATAAAAAATACCCAACGCTACCAGGCCTACCAAACATAATTGGACTAGATTTTCAATAATAA
>JASAMX010012868.1:0-20002 GCA_030248175.1 Microlaimidae sp. YZB2_3
TGTGTAGAAATTCATTTGTCAGTATTATCTAAAAATTCATTAAATAAAATCATAATAAAAAATAAAAATTAAGAAACCAACTTAAACTTCAAAAACGAGCAATTATTCATATGTTTGTTCAACTTCGACTGTACTTGTGGCTACCGTAAAGTATAAATGGTGCGTCAATAAAAAACGAACTCTTATCATGGGTGGCGGGGGAGCGCCACGGGGCGATTTAGCCCTGCGGCGTCGCGCCAATCATAATTAGAGAACGTGGGTAAATTTTGAAATTCCTGTTCATCTTATTATTATTATAATTATTATTCTAACGCTCAATTTATAAAACTGATATTTCTCCTTCGTTACAGATTGATCAAAAATAAACATGGACACATTGGAAAGAAAAGAAAGAATTATGCAACTGTCTTAGAAGCCATTTTTTTCTTCATTTAGGTCCTTGTTATGGATTTGTTGATCAAAGTAATAAATTGAAAAATAGCAAAATAAAACTCCTATCCGCACAATAACAGCCTTTTGGCAACAATAAGAATTGTACAGAGCAGACAGCTCCTCTATAGAAACTGCGCATTAAGAGCAGATGGCTGTGCTCGGTTACTATTGGTAGCGGAAACCGCACAGCACCATCTACTTCAACCACGCGGGAAACGTCGAAAACAATAAAATATTATTTGTTAATTCTTGTATTTCGGATGAAAAAATAAATTTAAAGGTTTATTTCAAAAAAAAATAATTGCAATTGTCGGTGGCAAGGGAAGCCACGCGTCGGTTTAGCCCCACAGCACCGCGCCAACTATAATTAACCAACGTTGTCAAATTTTTGTAAATCATGTTTCATCTTCTTATACTTATTCTTATTACTATCATCTTAACACTCATATCCTAAAATCGATATCCTTTTAACGGCAATTAAACCCCGCGGCACCGCACGAATTATAATTAGAGAACGTGGATAAAATAAAATTTGTAATTCATGCTCATCTTCTTCTTCTGCTAATTTTTTATTTTCAAAAACAATTGCAATACATTAGTGGTGCGGAAGCGCCACAGAGCAATGTAGCCCCGCGGCACCGCGCCACCTATAATTTATTAGACAACGTGGTTAAGTTTTGTAATTCATGTTTATCTTCTTCTTCTCATTATTATTATTATTTTTATTTTAAAAATATAAATAGCAATCCTTGCGGGTGCGGCGATTTAACTCCACTGTACCCCTTCTTTTATTTCAAAAAAATGTAATTGAATTATCGGTGGCACGGAAGCTCCAACACGGCGATCAAGCCCCACGGCACCGCGCCAACTACAATTTAGAGAACTTTGATAAATTTTGTAATTCATGTCCCTGTTCTCCTTATGATTAATAAATTTTTTTTTACGCTTATATCTTAAAATCGAATATTTCTCTGTTGTTACTAATCGATCAGAAATAAACACGAGCTCTTTGGAAAGCGTAAAGAATCGCGCAATAATTTTTTTAGAAGCCACATTTTTCAGTTTCCAAATTCAAAATTTAAAATTGTTGACAACATAATTATAAATTCGTATTAATAGTCGAGCACTATTAGAAATTTATATTATTGCATAGCTAAGATTCTAACTTTTTTATATTTAGTTTAAAAATTCCATTTATCAACAATAAACAAAGAATGAAGAAATGTCGGCAAAGTTTTTCACATTGTAGTATTTACGAAAAATACGTTTTCTATTGAATAATATTAAAACTGTTAACACATTATATCTTGGCAACGGATTAATTATAAACATTTGTCATTGAACTGCTAATACTATACTTTATTAGATTATTTCTTTAATTTGATTTAAAAAAATGATAGACTAGCCTTGAAAAATGTTCTAATAAATAGAGCAGGAAAAAGGGGCGATTTTTCCCCGGGGGTATGTTTAGACAGAAAAGATGTGGACTAGTCTAGATGGACATTATGTGCATTATAAGAAATGTGTATTTGATTTGGCCAGCTGTTCTTTAAAGAAAAATTCTCCATATAATAATAATTTGTTTATACGTTGAATTAATTGCACAGTATAATGTTGCATTTTTTCTATAGTCTTATGAAATCTTAATTGAAAAAATAATACTCACAGAAATCTTTGACAAGCGCGAAATCGCCACTTTTTCAAATTTATATCGTTGTTTCTTACACATACAAATATAACCTTCAAATTGAAAAAGTGGCTATTTCGTGCTTGTCAAAAATTGCTGTGAGTATGATTTTTTCAATTGCCATTTCAATAGAATAAATTAATGCAACAATGCTGTGTAATTAGTTCAACGGATAAACAAATTATTATCATATGGGTGAAATTTTTATTCAGGGGGCAGCTGGCCAAATCAAATGCATATTTTTTATGGTGCACATAATGTTCATTTAGACTGATCCACATCTTTTATTTCTGAACACACGCCCGGAGAAATCGCCTCTTTCCTGCTTTATTTTTTAGAGCATTTTTTTAAGGCTAGTAATACAAACTGAACATCCCATATATCACAGCAAAGATAGTTGAGAATTTAAATACGTTTTTTTTTTAATTTGCTTTTAAATTATTTTTTTTTTTTTAATTTTAAAATAAAATATGTAAAATAATTTTGACCATTTTTCAGAATAAAAAGCAAAAATGTATTGTGTTAAATTTGGATTTAAGATTGATATTAAGTTTTGCTTAATTTACTTAATTTGCTTTGCTTAGGTTTTGCTAAAATTACAGCTGCAGCGCATGGTTACGACTATTTTTGAGTTTTATTATAATTATATGATAAGTTTTTAAGTGATTTTTTTCATTTAAGTCAAAGTAAAAGTTTATTTCCAGAAAAAAAACATTGTGTAAACACGAAAAAAATTGCAAACCAATTACGGTCGCCAAAAATAACGAAAACATGGTGTAGAAAAAAAACGTTAGAAGATGCAAAAATCAGGTTAGGTATTAATAACCTTTAACGGTAAGGTGTCCAGGCTAAGTTAAAACACATTAAAGTATTTGCCGATTGTTATGGTGAACCCAGACACGGAATGTGTATGGCGTCTCGCTGCTTTGTGTATAAGGATCAAAGGATAATTAGGTCTGGCGAAGTTTAACATTTGAATTGCTCTGGAGATTGAACTGCTCACCTTCCCGCATTTCAGACGCGCTTTTTAGCTTCAAAAATCACAAAAAGCTTAGAATGCAGTGTACTAAAGGTAAACCAAACGTGGCCGCAGCAGTTGTTCGTTGGATTAAAAAATGCCCCCCCCCATTAAGTAACCACTCAAATCACGGGATCCTAACGTCATTTTATCAGTCAATTAGATTCGATTTAATACAGAGTATTTTTTTACATATGTGTTTTTGAATTTGTTTGTGTGGTGATGGTGTGTGGCGCAATCGGTTAAGGCGTTGTCAATTTGACAAAGGTGAAGAGGTCGAACCCTCATGAAACCAAATTTTAATTTTTATTTTAGTAAATTTTTTAAAATGTTTTTTATAATTTTAAATCCCATTCACATTAAGTAAAAACAAAAACATTATTTGTTTCCTGCTTTTTGTCAATTTTTTGAATTTTTTGTCCTTTGGATATTCTAAAATATAATACTAATAATTCACAAATAATTTTTATGCAAGTAAAAAACCGTAATTTTTGCTATGTTCTGCAATTGGTTTACTACTAAACGCTTTGCAGTGAAAATTATCAAGAAAAACCTTAACATTTGATTCATAAATTATAATTAGCACGCAGAAGCTTTGAATTTTCAAAAAATTAGTGATTTTGTGTGAACGAAAAAATTTCTCCGCATGAAAGCCATGTGGGCGTGTCTAAATTAGTCACGTAAGGACACTGTTGCAGCTAGGTTTGGTTTATCTTTAGTATTTCGAGCTGTATTTTTTGCTTTTTAATCTTTTTAAAATTAATACCAACCTAATTATCTATCAAGTCCTGCACGGAAAAAATAGTATTATTCCAAACAATTTATTCCTAACTGTTAACGAGTTTAACAATACTGCTTGGTTTAAATGAATATTTTTAAATGCCATTTTACAAAATAAAACATTTCTACTGGACAATATTGATAAAACATCGTGAAACAATCTTTTACCTCGGTTTTACATTTGGTGTGTTTTTATTTGCTTCTACTTTGTATTACCAGTTAGAAATCAAGATAAATTTTTTTAAAAGGAGCGAATTACGTAGTATAAAAATACATTTTCGCTTTTTTATTTATTTTTTAATTATAGAAAGTGAAGAAAAATTATACACCAAATACCAGTATATAAAAGATGTCAAAGTTTCGCAAAACAGAAAGAAACTTACGAATATCGTTGTTTTTCCAACCCGAAATTGCGCAAAACAGTTTATAACTCATTTTTTCGCGCTTAGTCTGACAGAAAAATATAATAGTTAAAGAACTTTAACACACTCCGAACGGGCAATAATTTTTCGAAATGAGTCCGAACTTAAAATCGTGTACAAACTAAAGTTTGTGCATGAATGATGCGTGCTGGAAAAAATTTTTAAGTGAGCATATTTCAACAAAGAAAGCATTAAAACAGCAATAACTTATCTGAGAATGAAAATACCTAAAACGACAAACAACAAAATTGTTACGATTGCAAAAGGCGAAAACATTTTACGAAGCTAGCTAGAAGCTATTCCTCGAAAAAGTGAGCCCATAAAAAATACCCTTCACACAACCTATAGGCAATGCTACCTCTAGCTTAGCTACTATCTTAAATCGTGCTTCTACAACTCCCTAATAGAAACTAGCTTTCTCGAGACAATAGGCAAAAAATTTGCGTTTTTAATCTAAATTCTTTATTTTATTTAAACAAACATTTTTTATAAAAAACACTTTCAAAGAAATCTAAATATTTAGAGACTGGAAATAGAAATAAAATTGTATTTGGCAGTATTTTGAAGTTTTCGCGAATATATAATTATAGCAAAAATATTGCTTTTGAAATCTTGGTTTGTTATTTAAAACTAAACCGAAATGCCACGAGGTAGCGACAAATCAAAAAACGAATTTGTTTTAGCAAAACCCCTTGAAAACTTTATTTTAAAATAATATCGCGTCCAAACGCCTAAAATTTGAAATACTTAAAATGCAAATTTACAATTCACTATCACAAGACAAATTCCATTTATTAAAATGCAACAATCATAATTATTTGGAATGCTTAAACATTACGAAATTTACAAAATATTTTACAATAAAATAGAGGCTATTTATTCATTTATTTAAAATTATATCAATTATTTATAATCCTGTTATTTTTTAAAGAAAATCACAATCCATTCTTGTTTATTGCATTATTGTTATAATACTTGCAAATGAAATAAAAAAATAAAATTAACATCATTTAAAAAAGCAAATGCAAATTGACTTACCATTGTAAGAAAAAGCAAAAAATAAAACGGTCATTTTTAAAATTAATACCTTTACAAATTTATGCAAAAAAACCCATGGCTTGTTGATTTTCCTTCTAGATAGCCTTCGTTTAATATGTTTTTATAAAAATTAAAACAATTCCATATTTTAAGTAATGCGCAGTTTTCGTTTAACAATTTTTCGAGCAGTACAGTGAAGAATATATAGTGAAAAGAAAAAATAGACACTTAAACAAATTCTTGAAAAAAAGGTCCCATTTAAATGGGACCTTTTTTCAACTTTCTAATCTTTATTATCTGTTGCGGTGCGTATTTAAGTTTACAATTAAAATAGTAGAGTTTTTATCTACCGCAATACATTTTCAGAATTAAATTGTAAATAAGTATAATGATTCAAATAGATATTTTATCAACAAAGTGCGAAGCCGACCAGAGCTCTATGATAAGCGAGACTAATGATACAAAAATATAATCAGAATACAAAATAACAGCTGGACAGAAGTAACTAAAATCGCCGACTTTGATTCTGCCGTAGCGGCCGAAAAGCGATGGTTGACTTTGAAAAAAATTATATTTCAACAAAAGAAAGATGTACAAGAATCGATCACTCCCTTCTGGGGCCAAGAAACAACACAAATAAGCTTATTTACAATGCAAAAAAAACAATCAAATTGGATTGGGGTCATTCAAAAATAGTCAAAAAAGTACTCGTGATTCTGAAGTCTCATTTCTTGAATGAGAACATGGTATTCGCCATTTTGTTTACGCTTTTTAAAAATTGGACAAACCTACCATCTTCTTTTATTTTTGCGAAACTGTCTTTTTCAAAGTAAAAAAACAAAAGAATATCTACTACCTGGTCGTCGTTATCAGATGAGACATTCGTTAATGGACATTTTTATTTTAATACATTAAAAACAATATAACGTATTTTCTCAAACTTGCTATTAGCAGTGCTAGCTAGCACTTCAGTGTGAACATCTCCCAACACTTAGCACGTAGCACCTAAAACTTAGCACGTAGCAGCTAGCACCCTAAAACTTAGCGCTTAGAACCTAGCACTCGGACTTAAACGGACTTATTTTATTTTTAAGATTTTAATTTTGAAGTCATACCTTTTGTGCATAAACACAGCAATGTTTTACTAAGGCTAGGTAAAACCGTATTTTTATCACAATTAATACGTTAATAATATTAATAATATTAATATTAGGAAGAATTTGTTCAAATAAAGTTAATTTTTTTAACAAAGTTGCCGCTCTTTTTAAGCAATTTCAAAAACTTAGCTCCTCCAAATATGAGTTATCTGAAGTACTAAAAAAGTTCTGTCCGAAATATCGCCCTATGCTGGTTAAATTTAGTGTTACGGTGTTACTAACAAAAAAGAAATTACGAACCTCTTAAAGTTTGGTGTTAATTATAATTATTATTATTATTAATGATCAGATAACAAAATTAATATTATACTAAGCATAGTCTATGCATAGTTTAATTCTACTGTTTTCATCATTTCATTGTTCTTTTCCTTTTTTTTATTTTTTTTTTCTTTTTTTTTCATCAACAACATCAAATCTACGACTTAATTGCCGCAATTTGAATTAGAATTGTAACAAAATATCAATGAACATAGCTATCTCATATGACTTTAAAGGCTCAAAAAGAGCGCTTATTTAAGTCAGAAATCATTTAAGTCAGAAATTCATTTAAATAATCAATGTGTTCCTAAAAGGCTACAGATCCGAGATGGATCATTACTTTTATCCCGTGATGGGATCTTGTAACGACCTGTGACATGTCACTGAAGAAAACTAGTGTTGGGAGACTGTAGTTGTTAAATAATCCTCAAATTTACATTTCAATGAACAAAAAGAAGAATTTTTCTTACAGGTATTTATTCAGGCAAACACTTAAATTTAGCAACTACAACTACTAGTACAAAATCTTACAATTTCATAAACTTAATTTATCAAAGTTTTCAGAATTCGTTTAATTTAAGCAGTGCATATATCAAGAAAAAATTCAAATTTAAGTTTAAAAACCTTTAAAGCGGTAAACAATTTTTATAAAGCTTTTGGTTCAGGAAAAAAATTTTTGCATATTTTCAAAATAAAATTCACTAGAAAAAATTGTAGCGGGCCCCGCAAAAGTCCCAACCCGCGCGGTATTACGTCGGTACCGACGGGCGTTTTTCTTTTCCTTTTTTAAATATTAAATTTAATTTAGAAGGAACGTAATTTAAATAATTTTTGTAATTCTTATTTTATCGAAAAACTTTCAAAAAAAAACGGCCATTTTAGTAAATAGATATCAGAATATAATCGGAGCAGAGCTGTAATGCGAAAATAGAGATATGATGTAATGTGTAGAAGAGAAAAAAGGGGGAGATACGATTGGGGGAAGGTAAGTAAGAACCCCGGTTCTAAAAAGAAAGAAAGGGAAAAAGAAAAAAAAACGTTAAAAATAAAAGCAAACTCGACGATTTAGATTTTTCGTAAAATAATTTTCCTCCTACTTTACAATTACCTCAAAAAAATCAATATAATTAACCATAAAGGGAGAGAATTGAGAAGGAAAAAGATTATATTCCAGCTTCAAACAATTTAAAATTTCGTGAATGTAGCAGAGTTGTCAAAAAAGATAATCCACCAAAAAACATATGCCAAAAGTGGGTTTTTAATATTAAAAGAAACGAAAAACAAAAAGAGACGTAGCAGGGTAAATTTTTTTTTTTATAACCAACAAAAAATGAGAAGAGGAGGAAGTTTAAAAACTAATAATTTCGCGCGCAAGGCGCTTAGAACAAGAAAATAAAAATATTAAGGACCTTTCATATACTCCTAACTTTCAATAAATTTCGAAGCGAGTGGGAACAGAAAAAAGAGTAATAGCTAAATATAGGGCACGAAGGCATATTTCCTGAAAAGTCTCCAGGTGATCATATAACAAAAAGGAGAATATCGAGTTAATAACAGCATTTCTCGCCACCCTTTACCTTTATTTTCTGCGAATATACACTCTCAAAGAACACATAGTCATAAAACTAAGAATAAACCAACTATTTTCAAGAGACCATTAACAGAGCTTTTACCCCTCCTTGCAGGTTTCTATTATACCACTTACTCTAAGGTTACCCCCACCTTCAAGAAAATTATCCCCCTCCCTCCCCTGCTAACGGCGAGGTGCCCAACCTTTTCAGAGATAGTCGCCAGGATCCTTATAGAGGGATGAGTCTATCTGGTACCCCCTCCTCATCGCTAACTAGCTTCCACAGGAGGCGAAAGCGAAAATTTTTGGGAAATAAATCAAAACCCCATTATATTTATATCAAAAACCTTTTAAAAAAAGACACTTTTTTAAAAGAAACCCTTAAATATCAAGAGACTGTAAATACAAACAAAATTGAATATTTTGTTATTTAAGACTTAACGCGAATATAAAAATAGAACGAAATTCTAACTTTATATTTTTGAGTGTGTGATTATTATAATGTAATAAGAAGACAGGAGGTAGGTATGTGTTTAAAATGTAATTTTTATTGAAGTATCACTGTGTTTTTTTTGTATATTTTATGGGTGAGTGTTTAAGAGTTGGTTAAATTTAGATACTACTTTATTTTGTAATTTATATTAATTTATTTTATTTGTGTTTTTTTTTTATGGAGCAGCCAATGGTAACTTTATAATTATTTAGTATGTATAGATTTTAGGAATTTGTTGTTTTTTTTTAATATAAGGTTTATGTGTGTGTTTTTTTTTTGTTTTTAATGTTTTTTGGAGGGGTAATTATCCTTTTGATTTTTTTATATATATTATAATGGTTTGTTTATTGGTGTATAATTAAATTTTTGTTAGTGAAAATATAATAAATATAGTAAATATATATTAAAAGATAGTAGAGTGACTAGGGAATGTAAATTAAAGCAGAATGTGACAGATTTTTTTTAAATTAATGACTTTTTAATTTTTATGTAAAAAAGTGGTTTTGTTTTTTGGTTTTAGGATTTTTCGAGTTTATTATGTTTTTAATTATATTAAGGTAATTTTTTAATATTTAAAGTAGGTTGTAGTTTTTTAAAAATTTTTAGTAGGGAGATGGGAAGAGGGTAATAAATTAAAGAAAAGTGGAGAAGGTTATTATAGTCTGTTAGAGTTTGTTTATTTAATTAGTTGTTTTTTGGGTTTTTAAGTGTTTTTTTTTTTATTTTGTTTTTTTTGTGTGGTGTGGTGTTTTAAGTATGAAAATTTTATTAATATAGTTTTTATATATGGAATCATTTTAAGAATAAATTGTTTATGAGTATAATGGATTTAATGTATTATTTATAGAATGTGAGTAGGAGTGAAGTGGTATTTGATGGGAGTTAGTGTTGGTAATTAATATATTAAAGTATAAGAAGGATGTAATGAAGTAGTATTATTGGTGAATTATTATTTGGTGTATTTATAGTGGGAGTTTTTATTTTATTAAATTATATTTAATAGGAGATGTAGTATAATGTATCAATCAATATAATAGAAATAAAGTAGATATTTTTTTATTTTTTATTAAAAATATTTATAAATTTTATTGTGTTTATTTAATAATTTAAAATTGAATTTTGTTTGTTAGTCGAGTTTAAATGGGAAATAGTTTTAGGGTTTTTTTTTTAGTGTTTAAAAGATTGTAATTAGCTAAGATTGTAATTTATTTTTTAGAAATGTATTTTTTTAGTAAATGTATATTTAATTGTTTGTTATTTAGTTATAATCGTATTATTTATTAGTTATAAGACATTTTTATTTTAATTATTAATAATATTTTATGTTTTTTTTTTATTTAATTATTAGCTGTATGTTGTATTACTATGTGAAAGAAATATAAATTAGTATAGCAATTATGATTTAGTATTTAGTAGTAGGTGTTTTTAGTTTGTTTTTTGACAATAATATTTTTTAAATGGACTTATTATTATTATTAATTTATTTATTTGATGGGGAGTTAGGGTTTTTTTTAGGAGTATTAATTAGTGGTGTTTTTATGTTGATTAGGTGTAGTTAAAGGGTAAAAGATTTTTAATAAATTTGTTAGTTAAGTTGAGGGGATGAGTGGTTTTAGTGTGATGGTTGTATAGGTTCAGAGGATAAGTGTTTGGAGGTTGATGATTAATAAGTATTAGTTATGAATTTAGTACATTTTTTTTTTTATGTATTAGTTTTTAAAATGTATTATTATTAGTATATATTATAAAATTCAGTTAGGTATTAATTTTTTATTTTTTTTTTTATAGAAGCTGTTTAGAAGATTAAAAGAATAGAAGTAATATAGTATTTAAAAGTTGAGAGATTAGGGTTAATTTATGATTTAGATAGGAGTATTTTTTTATATATGTTTAAGTGAGCTAGTGCAGTTAGTTTATTAGTTTGTACAGTTTATTTTTTTTTTTAGAGTTGTTATTTTTATTTTTTTTAGATGTTTTTATCAGGTGTTGAATAGTTTTTCGAATTAAAAGTATGTGTTTATTAATTGTTAGAAGTATTTTGTTATGTAATTTTATTATTATGTCATTATTAGTGGTATATCTTATTGTGGAATTAATTTTTTGAAAATTAATGAGTTTATATATTTTTAGTATTATTATTTTAAGGGTTATGATGGTGGATTTTTTTTAATTGTGACAGTAGATCGTTTAAGGTTTTTAATAAGAGGTTGTTAAAATTTAGTTTGAATTGATTGGAAGACATAGTTGGATTTATAGATGAGAGATTACTTATATAGGAGAGATAGTTTAAGTTTTTTTTTATTCGTATTTAACTAAATTATATGAGATTTTTTCAGCGTTCTTTAATTAGGTATTAAAATGATAATATAGTATTATTTTTTATTATATGGTTTGTTTATTTTACATTTATTTTTTAATGATGTTATTTTTATTATTATATATAATAAATTATTAAGAGTTATGAAGTTAAAATAATAGAGTGTATGGGACTGTTATTAGGTTATGAAGAGTATTAAAATTTTATAGAAGATTAAATAGAAATTATTATAGAGGTAGTTAATTGTAATTTTTATAAAAGTTTTATAATTTAAATTATATATTTAAGCTTTTTAAAGTAATTTGATTGTGACTGGTTGACAGTATAATAAATTAGTATCTGTAAATTTTTGAGATTTTTAGAAGGTAAGGCAGGCTTGTAATTTTTTTGGTATTTTTTTAAGGATGTAAAGCATTCACGAGCTTATTGTGAGTATAAATAGGTTTAATACAAGGATTTTTTTTAATTTGATGGTTTTTAGTGTTTAATTTTTTATAGTTAGAGGATTAGTTATATTTTCGAGGATATTTTTTATAGGATTTTTGAGTGGGTGTATAAAGATTACTCGCATTATTATTAGATTTTTAAACATTTTATGATTTCTTGTTAGTTTTTTTTTTTATTAAAATGTTTATTTTAAGTTTAATAGAATTTAGATTGTTTTATATTTTTTATATTATCATAGGTGGTGGTATGTAATATTTTTGAAGTAATAGAGTAGGATTAATTAGATTTGTGTCAAACATTTTTATCTAGCAGGATTGAAGTCTAGTTATATTTTTAGGGTTTTATATTAACATGTTATAAATTTTTTAAGGAAAGAAGTTTAGAGCATTGCTCTCATTATTAGATTGACTAACTTTTAGGAGATGGTAAGAGAGTTATTTTTAGATATTAATAGTCGTTATTATTTTAAGTATTTATAATTTAAATTATGTTTATAATATAGGGTTATTGAAGTGATTTATATTATCATTTGAATTTTAGTGTTCCTTTTTTTTACCTTTTCCAGCTTGATTTTTTCAATCAGGAAGTTGGTTAATTCTTTAGTTAGAGATTAGTTTAGAGCGAATTAACATTTTCTAATATGTTATAGTCCTTAAGTGTGATTTAGGAGCACTATATCGAATCAAGATGCGAAGGAGGTAAGTTTATTATAGCAAGTTTTGTTTTTGATTCAAATAGCAAGTTTTATTACTTAGTTGAGTTCTCTTCTCTTTCAATAACGAAAATATCCAGCCCATTTTTTGGAGGCGGTGGAGGAGGGGGGGGGGGGGAGGGGAGGTGGATGTTGTTGTATAATAGAACCAAATCACAACACAAAACCCAACAAACAAAAAAGCACGCCCCACAAAAAAAAACACACCAAATAAACAAAGCAACCACGCCCCGCACACAAAAAATCGCAAACCCCAGCAACAAGCACCGCATCAAAACCCCCCGCGCAAAAAAAACATCCAACCAAACACAAAACAAAATCAAAAAAAAAAAAACACAAAAAAAAAACACCCCCGCACCCAAAAATAAAAAAAGGAAAAAGAACACAAACAAACCAAAAAAACCCAAAAGACCCAACACAACCACCAAACACCCACCGCCCAAAAACAACAAAACGCGCACAAAAAAGAAAAAATCAAAAAAAAATCAAAGACAAAGCGACAAACCAACAAGCCACAAACAAAACGAAAAAAAACCAACCACAAGAACAACAACAAAAAAACAGCAAAAAAACAAAAGCAAAAACAAGAAGAAAACAAACAATAAAAAAAAAAAAAAAAAAAGAAAAAACAGCACAACCAAAAAAGAAAACCAAAACCACCAAAAAAAAGACGAAGCACACAAAAGAAACCAGAAAAAAAACAAAAAAACAAAAAAGGCCAACACGCAAAAAAAAACAAGCAAAACAAACATCCACCCCACAAAATAACAAACCAAACAAAAAACAAAAACGCAAAAAACAAAATACCCAAAACAAACACCACCAAAAACAACAAAAAAAAAAAAAAACAAAAAGCAAAAAAAAAAACCGCCAACCAAAAAAAAAACACAAAGGAAAACAACACAACCCAAAAAGCAGCACCAACACACACACACACCAACACAACAACAACAGACAACCAAAAACACCAGCACCAGCACCACAAAAACACCACCAACCAAACAACAAAACAAACCAAAAAAGCAACCAAACAACAAAAAAAACAAAATCACCACAAAACCACAAAAAAACCAGCACCACACAAACAACACAACGACCCACGAAAAAAGCCCGGAAAACAAACAAAAACACAGAACAAACGCGAAAAAAGAAAACAACCCAAAAAAACAAAACACCCCAACCCATATATCGGTATTTGGTGTATAATTTTTTTTGACAACTTTCTTATAATTACACAAAATTAAATTAAAAAAAGCGAAAATGTATTTTTATACCTACGTAATTCGCTCTTTTTAAAAAAATTTATCTTGATTTCTAACTGGTAATACCAAAGTAGAAGCAAATAAAAACACACCAAATGTAAAACCGCAGGTAAAAATATATTTTTAACGTTTTTTTCACGATGTTTTATCAATATTGTCCAGTAGAAATGTTTTATTTTGTAAAATGGCATTTAAAAATATTCATTTAAACCAAGCAGTATTTAAACTCGTTAACAGTTAGGAATAAATTGTTTGAATAATACTATTTTTTCCGTGGGACTTGATAGATTGGTTGGTATTAATTAAAAAGATTAAAAAGCAAAAAATACAGCTCGAAATACTAAAGGTAAACCAAACGTAGTTGCAACAGTGTCCTCACGTGACTAATTTAGACACGCCCACATGACTTTCATGCGGAGAAATTTTTTCGTTCTCACAAAATATGCAATTTTTTGAAAATTCAATGCGTCTGTGCAAATTATAATTCATGAATCAAATGTTAAGGTTTCTCTTGATAATTTTCACTGCAAAGCGTTTAGTAGTAAACAAATTGCAAAAAATAGCAAAAATTACCGTTTTTTACTTGCATAAAAATTATTTGTGAATTATTAGTGTTATATTTTATTAGAATATCTAAACGACCAAAAATTCGACAAATTGACAAAAAGCAGGAAACAAATCATGTTTTTGTTTTTAAATTATGTGAATATGATTTAAAATTTTAAAAAAATCTAAAAAAATTTAATAAAATGAAAATAAATTTGGTTTCATGAGGGTTCGAAATCTTCACCTTCGTCAATTGACTACACCTTAACCGATTGCGCCACACACAATCGGAGATGTTCAAAAGTTCAAAAACACACACACACATATATATATATATATATATATATATAAACAAATATTCTGTATTAAATCGAATCTAATTGGCTGATAAAGTGACGTTAGATTCTCGTGATTTGAGCGGTTAATTAATGGGGGGCATTTTTTAATCCAACGAACAACTGTTGCAGCCACGTTGAGTTTACTTTTAGTATACTGCATTCTAAGTTTTTGTGATTTTTGAAGCTAAAAAGCGCGTCTGAAATGCGGGAAGGTGAGCAGTTCAATCTCCAGAGCAATTCAATGTTAAACTTCGCGGCCAGATCTTAGCCGTCGTCCTTTGATCCTTATACACAAAGCAGCGAGACGCCATACACATTCCGTGTCTGGGGTCACCATAACAATCGCAAATACTTAATGTGTTTTAACTTAGCCCTGACACTTTACCGTTAAAGGTTATTAATACCTAACCTGATTTTTGCATCTTCTAACGTTTTTTTTCTACACCATGTTTTCGTTATTTGTGGCGACCGTAATTGGTTTGCAATTTTTTTCGTGTTTACACAATGTTTTTTTTCTGGAAATAAACTTTTACTTTGACTTAAATGAAAAAAATCACTTAAAAACTTATCATATAATTATAATAAAACTCAAAAACAACCTTAACCATGCGCTGCAGCTGTAATTTTAGCAAAACCTAAGCAAAGCAAATTAAGTAAATTAAGCAAAAACTTAATATCAATCTTAAATCCAAATTTAACACAATACATTTTTGCTTTTTATTCTTGAAAATGGTCAAATTATTTACATATTTTATTTTAAAATTAAAAAAAAAACAATAATTTAAAAGCAAATTAAAAAAAAACGTATTTAAATTCTCAACGATCTTTGCTGTGATATATGGGATGTTCAGTTTGTATTACTAGCCTTAAAAAATGCTCTAAAAATAGAGCAGGAAAAAGAGGCGATTTCTCCCCGGGCGTGTGTTCAGAAATAAAAGATGTGGATCAGTCTGAAATGAACATTATGTGCACCATAAAAAATATGCATTTGATTTGGCCAGCTGCCCCCTGAATAAAAATTTCACCCATATGATAATAATTTGTTTATCCGTTGAACTAATTACACAGCATTGTTGCATTAATTTATTCTATTGAAATGGCAATTGAAAAAATCATACTCACAGCAATTTTTGACAACCGCGAAATCGCCATTTTTTCAATTAGAAGGTCATATTTCTATTTGTAAGAAACAACTATAAATTTGAAAAAGTGAAGATTTCGCGCTTGTCAAAGATTTCTGTGAGTATGATTTTTTCAATTGTCATTTCATGAGACTAAAAAAAATGCAACAGTGCTGCGTAATTAGTTCAACGTATAAACAAATTATTATTATATGGTAGAATTTTTCATTTAAAGAACAGCTGGCCAAATCAAATACACATTTCTTATAATGCACATAATGTCCATCTCAGACTAGTCCACATCTTTTCTGTCTAAACATACCCCCGGGAAGAAATCGCCCCTTTTTCCTGCTCTATTATTAGAACATTTTTCAAGGCTAGTCTATCATTTTTTTAAATCAAATTAAAGAAATAATCTAATAAAGTATAGTATTAGCAGTTCAATGACAAATGTTTATAATTAATCCGTTGCCAAGATATAATGTGTTAACAGTTTTAATATTATCAATAGAAAACGTATTTTTCGTAAATACTACAATGTGAAAAACTTTGCCGACATTTCTTCATTCTTTGTTTATTGTTGATAAATGGAATTTTTAAACTAAATATAAAAAAGTTAGAATCTTAGCTATGCAATAATATAAATTTCTAATAGTGCTCGACTATTAATACGAATTTATAATTATGTTGTCAACAATTTAAATTTTGAATTTGGAAACTGAAAAATGTGGCTTCTAAAAAAATTATTGCGCGATTCTTTACGCTTTCCAAAGAGCTCGTGTTTATTTCTGATCGATTAGTAACAACAGAGAAATATCGATTTTAAGATATAAGCGTAAAAAAAAATTTATTAATCATAAGGAGAACAGGGACATGAATTACAAAATTTATCAAAGTTCTCTAATTGTAGTTGGCGCGGTGCCGTGGGGCTTGATCGCCGTGTGGAGCTTCCGTGCCACCGATAATTCAATTACATTTTTTGAAATAAAAGAAGCGGTACAGTGGAGCTAAATCGCCGCACCAGCAAGGATTGCTATTATATTTTTAAAATAAAAATAATAATAATAATGAGAAGAAGAAGATAAACATGAATTACAAAACTTAACCACGTTCTCTAATAAATTATAGGTGGCGCGGTGCCGCGGGGCTACATTGCTCTGTGGCGCTTCCGCACCACTAATGATTGCAATTGTTTTTGAAAATAAAAAATTAGCAGAAGAAGAAGATGAGCATGAATTACAAATTTTATTTTATCCACGTTCTCTAATTATAATTGGTGCGGTGCCGCGGGGTTAAATTGCCGTTAAAGGAATATCGATTTTAAGATATGAGTGTTAGAATAATAGTAATAAAAATAAGTATAAGAAGATGAACATGAATTACAAAAATTTGACAACGTTGGTTAATTATAGTTGGCGCGGTGCTGTGGGGCTAAACCGACGCGTGGCTTCCCTTGCCACCGACAATTGCAATTATTTTTTTTTTGAAATAAACCTTTAAATTTATTTTTTCATCCGAAATACAAGAATTAACAAATAATATTTTATTGTTTTCGACGTTTCCCGCGTGGTTGAAGTAGATGGTGCTGTGCGGTTTCCGCTACCAATAGTAACCGAGCACAGCCATCTGCTCTTAATGCGCAGTTTCTATGAGGAGCTGTCTGCTCTGTACAATTCTTATTGTTGCCAAAAGGCTGTTATTGTGCGGATAGGAGTTTTATTATGCTATTTTTCAATTTATTACTTTGATCAACAAATCCATAACAAGGACCTAAATGAAAAAAAAAATGGCTTCTAAGACAGTTGCATAATTCTTTCTTCTTTCCAATGTGTCCATGTTTATTTTTGATCAATCTGTAACGAAGGAGAAATATCAGTTTTATAAATTGAGCGTTAGAATAATAATTATAATAATAATAAGATGAACAGGAATTTCAAAATTTACCCACGTTCTCTAATTATGATTGGCGCGACGCCGCAGGGCTAAATCGCCCCGTGGCGCTCCCCCGCCACCCATGATAAGAGTTCGTTTTTTATTGACGCACCATTTATACTTTACGGTAGCCACAAGTACAGTCGAAGTTGAACAAACATATGAATAATTGCTCGTTTTTGAAGTTTAAGTTGGTTTCTTAATTTTTATTTTTTATTATGATTTTATTTAATGAATTTTTAGATAATACTGACAAATGAAATTCTACACAAAGCCTTTTTTGTTCATTGGAATTGTTGTTTCCTGTGTTCTGTATTTTTTAACTTACACTGTGTTTCAGGCAAAAGGTAATTTTATTTTAATAAAGTTTGTTTTGAAATTTTGAATTATATATATTCATTTGAAAGACATTTATAGTCTGACATTCTTCTTTACACTTTAAATATTTTTCAGAGATTCAATTTAGTAACCTTTTTAAATAAAATAAAACTTGTTACATTTAGGCCCCGTTCACATCTGATCCCAGTTCCCAGATCCCAGATCCCAGAAATGGCCCGTTCACACCTGTTTGTTTATCTGGATAAAAACTCGCGCGCGCGGGGGTTGTTTTAGTCAAATAACGCGCGTAAAATCGAACGTACAACACGAAATATTCGTTTAAAACACAAAAAATATTTAAAATGAATTTTAAATGTTCTAAATTGAATAATCAAAAGAAAATTGTAAAAAAAGTTTAGTGTAATAAAACACAAAATGTTTATTACTTTTATGAATAAATTAATATTTTACAATTGTTTTGATTATATAAATTAGTTTTTTAGACTATAAAAAACTGTTAAACCTTTAAATTTGTTTAAAAAATGCTTTAGCAACAATTTGGGTAAAAAAACAACGATTTTCGTATCCTATTTGTACCCGCTTTAAGCAACAGAACAAAACAAAAGCGAAGCGTTGTAATTAAAATCGTAAGTACGAAGCGTTGTAGAATCGTACGTACGAACACAAATAATCGTTAAAAACGCAAATAAAGAATATTTTAAAAACAATTCTTTAAGTGCTAATTTAAATTATCAAAAAAATCCTAAAACTCAAGTCTGGTTTAATAAAACGTAAAGTTTTATTACTTATATTAATAAATTGATATTTTTAAAACGTTTGGATAATATAGATTATAATTGAGTTATATGTGGCTGACGCTGAAAATTAGAATGCACACATGAGGGGACCGATTAAAATTGTGCGGTAATGATTTTTTTTAAAAAACAAATGAGAACGCAGAATTTTTTTTAATTCCACCTTTTCACAAAATATACATAAATCAACCAACTTTAGCCTTTAAAAAAATTTGCATTTAAGTTCCAAATTAAGTAATTTGATAAATAATTATTAAAATACAGTTTTTAATCTTTGTTATTAACCCGCTTTAGTGAAAAATTTTGATTTTTTTTTTGTTGTTAAATAGTCGATTCAATACTACAAATACCGTGGTCAGCTAGATTTTATTTGCTATATAGTTTACAAAAAATTTTATAAAATAGTTTATAGCATAACTTTTAACTATTCATAAAATAGAGTGGAGCGCTGAAAAGCACAACTGCGTTCAAACCCTTAAAAACATCTGCATTTTTGAGCCTAAGCCTATGAGCCAAGCCTAGGATCTAAGCCTTAGCGTAAGTCAAAATAAATGTAAAAAAATTAAAATAATAATTTAACACACGTCGTGCAGAATATAGCTGTCATTGATATTAAAAAATTACTTTCGTAAAAACGACGAATTCTATCAATTTATATTCCTATATATTTTGATTAAAGGCAAATAAAATCTAGCTGACGACGATATTTGTAGTATTGAATCGACTATTTAAATTTAATCGACAAAAACATTTAAAATTTTTCACTAAAACGGATTAATAGCAAAGATTAAAAAATGTATTTTAATAATTATTTATCAAATTACTTAATTTGTAACCTAAATGCAAATTGTTTAAGGGCTAAATTTGGTTAATTTTTGTAAATTTTATGAAAAGGTGGAATTAAATAAAATTCTGCGTTCTTATTTGCTTTTAAAAAAAACGTCATTCCCGCACAATTTTAATTCGTCCCCTCATGTCTGCATTGTAATTTTTAGCCTCAGCCAGATATAATTCAACCATAGGTTTTTTTAAAAGTAAAACTTATTTAAATTTGTTAAAAAATATCGTATTAGCATTATTTTGGTTAAAAAATAACAATTTTCGTTCCATATTCGTATAGACGCCTGAAGAAACAGAACAAAAAAAGAAGCGGACGTTGTAATAATTGTGCACAAAAGTTTTCAAAAAGTCAATATTGTGCAGCTGGTGTGTGTCTTTAATTAACATAGGGTAACTGACTTAATTTTGGCCACTTTTTTTAAATTTTTTTAAATAAGTTTTTTTCTTGGTTTTTTCAATCGACCCAAAATTCGGTCTAAAAATCAAACGATAGCTATTT
>JASAMX010012870.1:0-29396 GCA_030248175.1 Microlaimidae sp. YZB2_3
ACTCAATAGCTACTATCAATTTATGCTATAAAGATGTTTCACAATTTGTAATTACTTTTGAATCAGTCAAATCGAATTTTGGTACACGTATGGAACTTGTACCAAGGTATTATTTAAATTTTATTATGTTTTGTTGAATTAAATTTCATGGGGCTGACAAATATGTAGTTTCAAATTTGTTCAAAAAGTGCCTAAAATGAATTTGTTTTATAAAATTAATTTTATAAATGTATGTATACATTGATATGTTAAGCTATTAAGCTAAGCTAGGCTTAGCTAAGCTAAGATAAGCTATTAATGTGCAACTTGTGATTAAACTCAGCTTTATAACTCTAAAATTCAATTTTTTGCAAGTGCGTGTTTTATCAGGTAACTTTAACAATTGACAGACCTTTAATGGACAAAATTAATTTAGCTTTCAATACCAGATAACAAATTGGACGGCAGAAAGTGTTTTACCAGATGTGTCTTTCAGAAGCCCGGAATCGGATGCAAATACACATGTTGCTGACATAAAGGTCAGACTGGTTTATTTCCCATGCAACAATATATATATATATATATATATATATATATATATATATATATCAAGGGCGTATATAAAATTTGGCCGAAGGGGCGGTGGTCTGCCAATGTCTGGGCGGGGGGTTACGGCGCCGTAACTGCGCCGCGTAGCGGCGTAAAACCGACGCGAAGCGTCGGCTGGAGGTCTGGGGTGTATCCCCCCAGCCGCCAAATTTTTTATATACCTTAAAAACTGCTTAGAAATTGTCTCCACAGATTCAAATGGTCACAGATTTACTTCTGTTTTTATAAACTAATTTCTACACAATTCGTTACTCTAGTAGCAGCACCAAGCTGACGCAAAGCGACTGCTAGGGCTTTCCCCAGCCGCCGGAGGCAAATTTTTTTTTAAATATGCACTAAAAACTGCTTAAAAATTGTCTCCAGCGATTTAAATGGTGATAGATTTACTTCTTGTCATAACCTAATTTTATTCCCACACAATTTGTTTGTTAATGTAGTATCAGCATCACGCCGACGCACGGCGGCAAGGCGGGTTTAGGGGTGTCCCCCCAGCCACCGGAGGCGATATTTTTTTTAATATGCACTAAAAGTGCTTAAAAAATTGTCTCCAGCGATTCGGTCGTAATTTTACTTCTGAGTAATAAACCTTATTTAGTTATACTACAAAATTTTAACATCATACTAATTTAAAGCTGTAACAAACAAATTGTTTAGGAATTAGGTTATAAAAACAAAAGTAAAACTATGCTTATATGATTGGCTGGAGACAATTCTTAAGCAGTTTTTAGTGCATATTTAAAAAGTTTTCGCCTCCGGCGGCTGGGGGGACAACCCCCAAACCCCCGGCCGACGCTTTGCGTCGGCTTGGTGCTCCTACCACAATAACAAACAAATTGATAAATCTTTAGGTTATCGAAACTCATGTAAAACTATTGCCATATGATTCGCTGGACACAATTTTTAAGCAGTTTTTAGTGCATATTTCCGAAAATTTTCGCCTCCTGCGGTTGGCGGGCACCCCCAAACCCCCCGGTCGACGCTCCGTGTCGGCTTGATGCCGTTATTTATGTAATAAACATTTTGTGTAAGAATTAGGTTATAAAAATAAAATTAAAACTATAACTATAAGAATTGCTGGAAACAATTTTTAAGCAAGTTTTAAATGTATATTTAAAAAATTTTCGCTTCCGGCGGCTGGGGGGGACAACCCCAGACTCCCCGGCCGACGCTTCGCGTCGGTTTTGCGCCGTAACACCCCCGCGTTATTGGCAGACCGCCCCCCTCCTATATACGCGCCTGATATATATATATATATATATATATATATATATATATATATATATATATATATATATATATATATATATGTATGTAACCGCTCGTTCTAAACACGTAACGCATTTTTTAAATTATTGTTTACATTCCCACTGACGAATTGTTTTGGTACGCCCATAGTTTAAGCCTGAAAGACTTTTACTTAAGTTTATCTAGTTCTCAGACGGAACAATATAAATATTTCAAGTCGTGCTTTTTAAATTTTGCATGTTTTGCACCTTCTTCAAAGAGTGATTGCCGCTTTTTTCGTAATAACACAACTAATATGCTAAATGTTCTGCAAAAACAGCTTTTCATTTTTAAGACTTTTTTTAAGAATGTATTTTAAACAATGAAAATTTTGTTTTAGCAGCGTTTGCAGCGTGCTTTGGACGATAAAGCTACTTTAAAAGACGCGTTGTACCAACGAGACATGGAAATTTCTCGGTTGAAACAAGTTTGTGATTTTAATTTTTGGGTAAATATTAGAAAAAATGTGTAAAAATTTGGGCGTTAAATAAGAAATCAGTAAGAATTTAGTAGCTATATTTGGCTAAAAAATGCGATTTTTATAAAAATGTTATCAGAGTTCTATAGAACTCTGATAAACACATATTGAAGAACACAAACGCAAAAGTAGCTGCATTTACGGTTGGTTGCTGATTATTTTAAAAAACATAAATAGCACAAAACTTATTATATTCTTATTGATTTAAATTTATTTAGATTACAAATTAATTTAAGCGATGCGTTAAATTATATATTTTTTTGTTTTATATCACCTTTTTCACAAAACGTAGCAAAATAACCACTCAACAGTTTTTTTTTGGTTACTCATTAATTTAAATACAATAGAGAGCAAAAAAAAGTAGTATTAACATCAACTCATAAATAATTTTTGAAGGTGAAGGGGGACTGAAATTGTTAAAGCTGAAACATATGGGAACTAAACCTTTATGAAAAACATATAATTGAAAAAGTTTTTATTATTGCAATGTTCACGTAAAAATAAGTTGGGTAAAGATAGGGTAAGTATGTAACCTTTAAATGAAATTAAACATCAGATTTCATTTTTTTTGTCACAAAAAAATCTGATAACCATAATAGCGGATATTAATAATTTAAAAATATAATTTTTACTAAAAAACTAAACGTTAAAGAGCGTAACAACTTCCTAACAAAAACACAAGTAGGTTAATAATTCGCTTTCCATCCAGGCTTGGGATTTTAATCAGCAAGTGGTGACTAAATGGCGGAGTCATCTAGACCTAACTTACAAAAATTTTGAATGGATTCTAAATAACAAAAAATACGATCTGTGTAATAAAAATTCTTAAGCACGATATTGCAAAATAATAAATTTAATATTGTTACATTTATTTGTCTTAAATCCTTATGATTTATTTTTCTTATTGAATCTATTTATATTTCATTTCCATGTCGTTTACAAGAAGGTTTTTGTTGTTGAAGTAACCATCACCGGTCGTTTTCACTGTTTTCAGTAGTTAGATAATTTAATAAATAAATATATGTTACTGTGGTATCGATAATAATAAGGAAAAAGGCTGAAACCACTTCAGTGTTTAATGACTTTGTAAAAGGAATGACCACCATTTTATTCCATGAAGTACCGTTGTGTTGAAAAAATCAATTCTTTTTAAACATTTATAGCTACTTTTTACTCCGTGTAACAACTGTCATACGAATCTAACGATATTATCGATCGTGGCACAAATAAATACTGTACGGAAGCCACATTTTTAATGAAAAATTATTACTGGGGAATTAGTTATTTAACGTGAGTTTCGGTTAAGTTGACGAATGATAAAAAATTTAGGATGTGGCTCAGGTAGCTGAAGAACAAAATCAATTGAATATCCAGATGATAAACAGACTTACTACGAGAATTGAGGAACTCGAGGTGGCTAATCGTGCCTTACAAATAGAAAATTAAATAGAAAACTAAATTTTTTTGTTTGTATTTGTTGTTTTTTTTTACTTTTTGTAATATGCTACAGTAAATATAAATATATACCTGTCTTAAGTTTGGGCAATTTTAATTTGGACTTTTGGTTTTTCTATTTTATACAACATAAGACAAAATATGTAATGAACTCTTTTTAAATATATCCAATTCATCTTCAAATTTTGATTAAGAGAGACTTACAGCACATGGCCAAAAATTAAACTAAATTGAAATCAAATCATTTACCTTCTGACATAAATTATGATCTAATCAAAAATACATTATACTGTAACTGTATAATGAAAAATATGCAACTTAAAACATTGTGCCTACGTATTCCATTATGATAGCTTATTTTCGAAATAGTTTATTAAAATGGCATTTTTATTATATAATTTCAATACTCCGTTCGTGTTATAATTCAGGCGAACTTCTGTTGAGAGTATGCAATTATAGTGGCATAATTTAAATATTTATTCCGAATTGAAATGAATTTATTTATTCGTGCGAATTTATGCAAAATATCCCATTCACCAGCGCACCATTTTTTATACCTGAACTTATTATTTTTGATCAAATCAGATAAAATTCACAGAAGCTGCGGATTCTACCAAATGATTATGGCAATTTCAAAAATTTATTTAACCATTCAAGAAGCGCAATGATCTGCTAAAATCTGCAGCTACTGAGAATTTTATTGTGATCCGCTACTGTTATTATGATTATGCAATTTTATATTAAAAGTCGTTAACAAATGTAACCTTCGTAAACACGAGACCGACTAAAGCAAACTTTGAGAGAAATCATGAAAAAAAATCAACTATTTAAAGTTTTAAATATAGCGATACAAGACTAACCTGTAATCTTTAACCTCAGTACTTCACCCATTTCAATTATAGATTTATTCCATCGCCCATTGTTTTAATTTATTGCTTGTCTTTATAAAACCTCGTACTTAAAAACATTAAAGGCTGGTTCAAACTTATGTAAAAACGTCCTTTGGACAAAGTACAAAGGACAAACACAGCGTATAAGGGCTGGTTCATACTTATGACAAAACGTCCTTTGGACAAAGTCCAAAGGACAATTTTATAAAAGCCAAAACATCCTTTGGAGAAGCCAAAACGTCCTTTGGACTTTTGCCTTTGGACTTCGTCCACTTAGAATTTGTCCTTTGGAAAAAGTCCAAAGGACAAAATCCAAAGGGAAAAGTCCAAAGGACAAAAGTATGAATACGTTGTCCTTTGGATGTTGTCCTTTAGACTTTTTCCTTTGGACTTTTCCTTTGGACTTTTCCCTTTGGATTTTGTCCTTGGACAAAGTCCAAGGGACAAAAGTCTTTTGGACTTTGTCCAAAGGACGTTTTGTCATTAGTATAAAATGAACCAGCCCTAAACGTATGTAAAAACGTCCTTTGGACTTTGTCCAAAGGACGTTTTGTTATAAGTATAAACCAGCCTTAACGCAACAAAATTTGTCAAAAAATTTTTAATTTATAAACTTACACTTGTACAATCACTTAATAATACTATGTGAGTCTCCCAAATATTATTAATCCTTTGAAATTATTTCGTTCAAAAACCGCTGCGAATTCGCGGCAAGTAGTTTGTTCCAGTGCTGCTCTGTGTTAAAGTTGGCGCTGGACCGTGTCCCGACTCGATGACGCCAAGTTTATCACTGAGCAGCACTGACGCAGAATAACTTCTGCGGATTTGCAGCGGAAAAAATTCCAAGGGGTTAATAAAAATAAAATACTATAAATTATATTTAGGAAAAATATGCTACGCCGTCTTAGAAACAAAACGATTAGGGGTCTTTCTTTGAGTACTGTCATTAATTGTTAGTTTCCAAAAATGGCAAAACTGCCATTGTTTGAGGACAGCCCAAACATTAGGAACGGGGTTTTTGTGCAAATGTCTCCATGCTAAGGCGAACGCACTGCACTTTGAAGAACACTGCACTTTTAAAGACAATCTTTTACGGAAATATGCACATAATGTGTATGCTAGTAAAATGGCATAGCCATCGGAAATAAATAAGAACTGTGTAAAAAGTCAAAACTCAAGTGTTTATTGCCGATTAAATAACAATAAATTATAATTTATTTGTTATATTTACTCATTCGTTTGTATTAGAAACGGTAAAAAAAATATAGTAAAACGCAATAATATAAAAAAAGTAAAAAACTATTTTTTTGAATTATTTTTTTGTTTCCACTGGGTGTGCCATTTTATTGGCATATTATGTGCATATTTACGCACAAGATTGCCGTTAAGAGTGCAGTGTTGATCAAAGTGTCATGCGTTCGCGTTATTATTCCGAGATATGCACAAAAACACTGGTACTATTTACACAGTTCCGATTCCATTTACATGACACTTGCCCAAATAATGGTATATGTGGGGGTGTTAGATTGGGGGTAAATCTAATGTCACAGCCGCCGGGACACCGTAGTCCTGCTTATGCAACTTTAAAGACAAAGAACTAAAGGTAAACCCAACGTGGCTGCAACAGTTGTTCGTTAGATTAAAAAATGCCCCCCATTAAGTAACCACTCAAATCACGAGAATCTGACGTCACTTTATCAAACAAATACTCTGTACTAAATCGACTCTCATTGGCTGATAAAGTAACGTCAGATTCTTGTGATTTGAATGGTTACTCAATGGGGGCATTTTTTAATCCAACGAACAACTGTTACAGCCACGTTGGGTTTACGTTTAGATAAACATGCATTTTTATTTAACGAAGATTGATTAACGGGGCAGCTTAAAATAAGGCCAGAAAAAGTAAAAATTTGATTTTTAAGTAAATTCTGCCCACTATTTAAAAGTACTCTTATTCGAAAAGTTTTAGATTGAGTAATGATGGTATAGGAGTCTGGGTGTAACTGCTCTGGAAAATTACTTTGTAATTCCTCTAACTCTAAAGGTCTATTCATACTTATGACAAAACGTCCTTTGGACAAAGTCCAAAGGACAAAAGTCCTTTGGACTTTGTCCAAAGGACAAAGTCCAAAGGGAAAAGTCCAAAGGACTTTGTCCAAAGGACAAAGTCCAAAGGGAAAAGTCCAAAGGACAACGTATTCATACTTCTTGTCCTTTGGACTTTTCCCTTTGGATTTTGTCCTTTGGACAAAGTCCAAAGGACAAATTCTGAGTAGCGTTCATACTTCGTCCAAAGGACAAAGTCCAAAGGACGTTTTGGCTTGTCCAAAGGACGTTTTGGTTTGTCCTTTGGACTTTGTCCAAAGGACGTTTTGTCATAAGTATGAATAGACCTTAACAAAGAAAAATAGAGTCACTCGAAAACCACTACAAGGATTAGGAGATGACATTGCAATAGTGTCTTGGCTCATGGGAGATGAACGCGCAACAAAATTATGCTAACAGAAAATGTTTCGACCGAAGTCCTCTTCAGGCGCAAAGTACTAATAAAATTAAAGGAAGGAAGACAGAACAATGGTAAGGATGTTGAAACCAAAATGACAACCAAAGGAAAATACAACTTAAGCTAGCCGAAGTAAAAAGGAAGACAATTATTTAATGGTTTAAGACTGATAGTACACAGTGCTAAGGGTTGGTGATAAACGTTAACGCTAACGGTTAACACGGTTAATAGCTTAGAATTCACACTAGCGATGAAAGTAGTTAAAATACACTAACGGTAGTGTCACAGTAACGGTGTACAACTAAACTACACTAATGGTAGTATGCAACCCTAAATGTAAAATGTATGTTATTATGAATGTTAATTTTTTTCTCGTGTCAGTAAGACCGTAGGACACTTTTGCACGTAAATCCAAAAAAAATTTCTGAAAAGAAATTCCAAATTCCTATGCTCGTATAGAAGTACTACAAACAAAAATATCGTTTGCACGAGCGCGTTTATCCGTTGAACATTTGATTGCGCAAATGACACATAACAAATAACATGGACTATTTGAAATAAAAACAATATAGTCTTTTATTAACTACAGGTAGAATTAGTTAATACACAAACTACAGGTAGAGTAGTTTTTACAATAAACTACAGGTAGAGTAGTTTATTCGCATAAACATCGTTAGTGTGTTTATAAAATATAAAAAAAAATTTACATTAAGCAGAGTACTACAGATAGAGTAATATTTTAAGTAAATACCGATAGTGTGTTTACTAGTGTTAAAACGAGTATTAACACTACTAATATAAAATAAATAGTTAAAATTAAAAAATAAATTAAATTGCTGAGTACCGATAGTGTATTCAGTATTACTAAATACCGTTATTGTGTCTTGAGAATTATCACCGTTAAAAAAATATAGTTTCATAAAATTGACGTTAGTGTGCAATTTTATTTGCTTATAATAATTGGTTTAACTCAACATTGTAAATCCATAAGTTAATTAGGTTAATCCAGCTAATCTTTGGTACTTTGCACCTAAAAAAGACGACGGTCGAAACAAAATTCTGCTTAAACACTTAAAAAATCTATATGTTGGATTTTAAAAGTAAGTAGTATTTTGTCGCGTGCTTTAAGTTCCTATGAGCAAAAGTACCACTAACATGTCTTCGAAAAATCCTTTTTACGGTTTTCGAGTTTCTCTCTTCTCTTCGTTTGAGGAGTTACAGAATAATTTTTCCGAGCCTCTAAGCCCGGACTTTTACACCGTTATTCCTCACTCAAAATACTTAAGAGGGGGAGTTTTATTACACAGTGGCCAATACTTAATAAAAAATCCAGTAAATCATCGTCTCTTAATTCGAGCTGCCCTGTTAGTAAAACAGCAGTTTCGTTGTCAGAAAGTAATGATATATTTTTATCGAGCTCATTGCCTAAAAATGCACAGAATTCGGATACTGGTATCCCAGTCGCTGTGTCGTTAGGTTTTTCGAAACTTAACACCCCCTCCCTCAAAAAAAAGTTGTTTTACGATTTTTGTGCGCAACAACTAATGGCATAATGCTCGAAAATGGCACCGAATTGTTTTATTTCTAAAACAGAGTTGCATATTATTCCTTAATGCAGTATATAGTATTATGCTTGATATTTTTACTTTTAATAATAAAACATTATTTTGTCCTTAATTATTTGTTGATCTTTTATATCGTCGCGTCGTGAAATATTCGTAACTGTGACTTTTTGTTTTTCTTTTAACACACAGATACAATAAGTCTTATGAGTCAGAGTCACATTAATTTGGAACTGATTATGACTCTTTATGTCAAAGAAACAAGGATATTTTCTCGGATGTGGATCCCACAGGCCTCTACAACCGATTTAAGTTTTACTACACTTACCTACCGGGTACCGGTTCATTAAAACATGTTAACTACTGCAGATGCCATATTATAAAGCGTGTAGGAAAGAGGATACAAAAAGAAAAAAAAATTTGAAAAAATCTTAGTGTTCTTAGTTTCTTAAGTTTAAACATATACTTCATAAAATTTGCTACACGATGATATGTTTTACCACGTTGAAGTGGTTTAATATATCAGTTTGTGCTAAATAAGTTTTGGTTTTTTAATTAAACGTCACAATAGTTGAAATCATCACTAAAATAGTATTTTCGTGAACAATGATTTTCAATTACAAAAATAAAGTTCAAATTTGTGCTTTGAAACTAATTTTAAACCTACATTGTTTTTTAATGTTTTGGTTGTAAAACTATTAAAAACTTAAAAATTAACTTTTAAAATTCCATTACAAACTTTTAAATTGACAAACTTTTAAATTGAGCATTTTTAGTAATTAACTCGAAACCAAGCGCGCCAGCAGTGAGCGTACCTAAGAAGCGGCAAAAAACTAAAAATCCCCAAAACTGTTTTTTCTTTTGTAATATTAAAAAGTATTTAAAAATAAAAAGAAGGGGTTGCGATTTTGATCCATAAATATTTGAAATATTTTAAACCGTAAAATTCTCGCTTTTCTGTTTCTCAATTTCCCCCCTACATATGATTGGCGCTAACCTCAAATGCCACCAGGAAGCGACATTACTTAAACACTGAATGTTGTTAAATTAATGCCAGCAGTTCATTTCAAATCCATTTCCAAATACTTGAAATGGTTAAAATAAAAAAAACACACCAATTTATATCTGAAAACGTCATTTATTGTGCAAAAACATTTTAATAAATCATGAAAAAATTACTTTCTGTCATAATATATGTTTTTTACCTATGTTTTTATTATATTATACTCATATAAAAAATATTAGAGGTTTTGTATAAGATTTTAGCCCATCTTATGTAAATTAAAAATAAACTGACTGAATTCGCTACTTTTAAATTAAAACGAAATTTAAAAATTCAATGTTTATTCTAGCTGTATTTTACCCACTTTAGGCCGCGTAATAAAATTAATTCAAAATTCAATGGGCATTTTCGTTATTGTTTTTTTTTTATTTTTTATACCTAGTCTGCGCGGCGGCTGTCGCGACCGCTCTGTCGCTTCTACAATGCCTTTGAGTTTTAGTATGGTTAAATTATATCTGGCTGACGCTGAAAATTAAAATGCAGACATAAGGGGACCAATTACAATTGTGCGGTAATGACGTTTTTTTTTAAAAAAAAAATAAGAAGCGAGAATTTTTTTTCCCTTTTTATAAATATAAAGATTAGCCTCTTTAGCCTTTAAATTTTTTAGGTTTTAATTAGTAATATAATATTATTAATAGGGTTTTTCTTTTTATTAACGATTTTATAAATTTTGTGGTTTTGTTGTTAATAGTCGATTCATACTCATTTTCGGCGTCGAATTTTATTTGCCTATAGTTATTGGATTGTGTGAATCGAAAAACCGATGCCATTATAAACCGAGGCCCCTAAAAACGCCCGTCTATACACAAAGTATAGGAGAGGCCGCGTTTAATAATAAGGTTAGGTAAACAGTTAGTATTACCGTACATAAACAACGTTATATGAATAACAACCTAGTACGATCCACAGAGTAAACATTACTGTTTATTATTATTTTTTTTAATTGTTATAACTTCTACTTATGATTTTTTGTGTTGTTACTGATTAGCCTACAAACAATGTTTTATTGTCACAAATAAACTGTAGCACAAAATTTTGTAAAATTTTCTGCCAAAATGGAGCTTTTCTAACACGACTTGAGTTTTGCAAGGGGGTGCTCCCTGGGTATGTGAGGTTGTAAAACCTGTTTATTGCTTATACATTCCATACCAGACAAGCACAAAAAAGCCTACCACAAATATTCATTCCGCCTGATAATAAAGGGGCGGCGGCAGGAAGGCCGACGCAGAGTAATTAGCGTATGGGGACGACGGTAGGAAGTGGGTACTACAGAAACTCCGCTGATCCACAGTTTTAATGGGCGGAGACTTTTAAAAAAATTTATTACAGAAGATTTTCGGGCCCGCCATATAAAAAATATTTATCTCATTTTTTTAATATTCCGGAACAACGTATGTTTTAAGTAATTTTTAAAAAAAATAATTTAAGTTGATCAAACTAAAAAACACTGATTTTTCTAATAGCAAGAAAAAACATTCGTATTAAATTTTAATTCGCTCCAAATTTTATATTGATAATAATAGTTATTTTTTTGCATTTACCGAATTGCTCTCATAAGAACAACAAAATCATTGTGAGGGATTCTATCGTGGAATGCAAAGCTTCTTTAAAACTGATCATTCGAGCCTGTGCAAATTGATTCAGAATGCTTTGATGCTTCATTTGTTTTATAAAAATACGCTTACAAAATTTTTATGTTATTTACTTAATTTAAACAATTTTTAAAAATTAAAAAAATTATAAAAAAACATAAATTTTATAGCTTTATCAATTAAAGGTGCGGTATACTAAATCATGGTGTATTTTTTTTCGCGTTGTCTTTGGTATCAATCGATGCGTTAGGTTTTACTGAGTAAAAAATTGTATTACGAAAAAAAATAATTTTCAGCGGTTCTCGAGATATTAGCAAGAATATTGCTTGGTTATTTCGGATTTTTTTTTGTTTTCTAACAAACACCTGCGTGGTGATGAATTTGGTGTGTTTTTTGCCTTCGTTTGATTTTGCAAACGCATTCTTTCTTGGGAAAATTCGTATGTTTTTAAGCCTTTTTTATGCTAATTTTGCTATGAAAAGATGTAGAATTCTTATTTGTACTAATTTCTGTGAGTTTTTTTATGATTTTATTGCAAAAAAAAAGTTTTATTCGAAAAAAACAAATTTAAAAATTTTGAGTTTAGTTCAGTCGCGGCGACCCTCCTCGTGTTGTTTGTTTGCAGGGGATAAGCGATAAAGAAAACAAACAAAACAACAGGAGGAGGGTCGCCGCGACTGAACTAAACTCAAAATTTTCAAATTTGTTTTTTTTTCAAATAAAGCCTTTTTTTGCAATAAAATCATAAAAAAACTCACAGAAATGAGTACAACCATGGACTTCACGTCCTTGGTACAACTAAAAATTCTCCATCTTTTCATAAATAAAAAAATAAAATAAATAAATAAATAAATTTATTTTGTCATGTAAATACATAGACAGGAAAGACACAAAAGCTTGTAAACGTTACAGCACTGAAATTTGCATCTACCTATATAAACATTGAAATAAAAGAAAACTACTAAAAAAACAAAAAAAAACAGAAACCACAGCAATAATCCACCAAAAATGATCAAGACCAACTGTAAAACTATATTGTCAGTAGGATTCCGGACTCCACTGACAAAACAGCCCACACAACCAGCCATAATCATAATTATTGGTTACTGCAGAAAAAATAAAATTGTTGAATATAAAGATCTAAACTCAACGGCACTGTAAAAGCGACAGAGCGGTCGCGACAGCCGCCGCGCAGAATAATTATAAAAAAATAAAAAAACAATAACGGAAATGCCCATTGTATTTTGAATTAATTTTATTACGCGGCCTGAATCTGTAAAAAATACAGCTAGAATAAACATTGAATGTTTTGAATTTCGTTTTAACTTAAACGTAGCAAACTGAATCAGTTCATTTTGCAATTTACATAAAATGGACCAAAATCTTATTAGAAAAGCTTTAAGATTTATTCTATATGAATATATTAATAGAAAACACAGGTAAAAAACATATATTATGACAGAAAGTAATTTTTTATGATTTCTTAATATCTTTCTGCACAATAAATGACGTTTTCAGATATAAATTGGTACATTTTTTTAATTTTTTTATTTTAACCATTTCAAGTATTTGGAAATGGATTTAAAATGAACTGCTGGCCTTAATCCAACAGCATTTATTGTTTAAGTAATGTCGCTTCCTGGTGGCATTTGAGTTTAGTACACATTATAAAATACATTCTCATGAAATAATTCATGTAAATTACAAAAACCACGTAAGTTACTATAAAATTTTTGTCTGGTTTGCTCACAAAAATTGGTGCTTAAATCATTCCAAAGCCGAATTGATTGTCGAAGTGCAGAAAAATTAGTTCTCATAGCAAAATTAGCATAAAAAAAGGCTTAAAAACATACGAATTTTCCCAAGAAACAATGCGTTTGCAAAATCAAACGAAGGCAAAAAAACACACCAAATTCATCACCACGCAGGTGTTTGTTAGAAAACAAAAAAAATCCGAAATAACCAAGCAATATTCTTGCTAATATCTCGAGAACCGCTGAAAATTATTTTTTTTTCGTAATACAATTTTTTACTCAGTAAAACCTAACGCATCGATTGATACCAAAGACAACGCGAAAAAAAATACACCATGATTTAGTATACCGCACCTTTAATTGATAAAGCTATAAAATTTATGTTTTTTTATAATTTTTTTAATTTTTAAAAATTGTTTAAATTAAGTAAATAACATAAAAATTTTGTAAGCGTGTTTTTATAAAACAAATGAAGCATCAAAGCATTCTGAATCAATTTGCACAGGCTCGAATGATCAGTTTTAAAGAAGCTTTCATTCCGAAAAAACACGATAAGCTGGGCAACAAAAAGGACAGAAATTTGCCTTTTTTATAAACTCTTGTTTACCTAGTTATAAGCTTATTTATTGTTTTATTATTATTTATTTATAGCGTATGGGACGGACGGTAGGAAGCGGGTACTACAGAGGGCTCTGCTGATCCACAGTTTTAATCGGCGGAGACTTTTAAAAGAATTTATTACAGAAGATTTCCGGGCCCGCCATATAAAAACATTTATCTCATTTTTTTAATATTCCGGAATAACGTATATGTTTTTGATAAAATTCTTTTAAAAATGATTTAAGTTGATCAAACTAAAAAACACATATTTTTTTAAATAGCAAGAAAAACCTTTGTATTAAATTTTAGTTAGCTCCAAATTTTATATTGATAATAATAGTTATTTTTTTGCATTTACCGAATTGCCTCATAAGAACAACAAATCATTGTGAGGGATTCTATCGTGGAATGCAAAGCTTCTTTAAAACTGATCATTCGAGCCTGTGCGAATTGATTCAGAATGCTTTGATGCTTCATTTGTTTTATAAAAATACGCTTACAAAATTTTTATGTTATTTACTTAATTTAAACAATTTTTAAAAATTAAAAAAATTATAAAAAAACATAAATTTTATAGCTTTATCAATTAAAGGTGCGGTATACTAAATCATGGTGTATTTTTTTTCGCGTTGTCTTTGGTATCAATCGATGCGTTAGGTTTTACTGAGTAAAAAATTGTATTCAAAAAAAAATAATTTTCAGCGGTTCTCGAGATATTAGCAAGAATATTGCTTGGTTATTTCGGATTTTTTTTGTTTTCTAACAAACACCTGCGTGGTGATGAATTTGGTGTGTTTTTTTGCCTTCGTTTGATTTTGCAAACGCATTCTTTCTTGGGAAAATTCGTATGTTTTTAAGCCTTTTTTATGCTAATTTTGCTATGAGAACTAATTTTTCTGCACTTCGACAATCAATTCGGCTTTGGAATGATTTAAGCACCAATTTTTGTGAGCAAACCAGACAAAAATTTTATAGTAACTTACGTGGTTTTTGTAATTTTACATGAATTATTTCATGAGAATGTATTTTATAATGTGTACTAAACTCAAATGCAAGAAGGACATTATTAATAAATTTTGGTTAGAGAGTTCATTTTAAATCATTTAAATACTTGAAATGGTTAAAATAAAAAAATTAAAAAAATTACATTTATATTAAAATCATTTATTGTGCAGAAAGATATTAAGAAATATAAAAAATTACTTTCTGTCATAATATATGTTTTTTTTTTTTTTATATTAATATATTCATATAGAATAAATTTAAGTTTTTATAAGTTTTGTCCATTTATGTAAATTGAAATGATATAGTTTGTACGTTTAAATTAAAGAAATTAAAATTATGTTTATTTAGTGTATTTTTCCGATTCCAATAAAATTAATTCAAATACATGGGCATTTCGTTATTGTTTTTTTATTTTTTTATATTATTTGCGCGGCCTTCACCCTCTTCGCTTTTAGTCCGTTAGTTTAGATCTTTATATTCAACAATTTTATTTTTTCTGCAGTAACCAATAATTATGATTATGGCTGGTTGTGTGGGCTGTTTTGTCAGTAGAGTCCGAATCTACTGCAATATAGTTTTACAGTTGGTGCTTGGATCATTGTTTGGTGGATTATTGCTGTGGTTTCTGTTTTTTTTTTTGTTTTTTTTATTAGTTTTCTTTTATTTTAAATTTTTATATAGGTAGATGCAAATTTAAGTGCTGTAACGTTTACAAGCTTTTGTGTCTTTCCTGTCTATGTATTTAGCATGACAAAATAAATTTATTTATTTATTTATTTTATTTTTTTATTTATGAAAAGAGTGGAGAATTTTTAGTTGTTCCAAGGACGTAGAATTCCATTGGGTTTTTACTCATTTCTGTGAGTTTTTTTATGATTTTATTGCAAAAAAAGGCTTTATTTGAAAAAAAAAACAAATTTGAAAATTTTAAGTTTAGTTCAGTCGCCGGCGACCCTCCTCCTGTTGTTTTGTTTGTTTTCTTTATCGCTTATCCCCTGTAAACAAACAACACGAGGAGGGTCGCCCGACTGAACTAAACTCGAAAATTTTTAAATTTGTTTTTTTCAAAATAAAACTTTTTTTTTGCAATAAAATCATAAAAAAACTCACAGAAATTAGTACAAATAAGAATTTCTACATCTTTTCATAGCAAAATTAGCATAAAAAAGGCTTAAAAACATACGAATTTTCCCAAGAAAGAATGTGTTTTCAAAATTAAACGAAGGCAAAAAACACACCAAATTCATCTACCACGCAGGTGTTTGTTTGCTAGAAAACAAAAAAAAATCCGAAATAACCAAGCAATATTCTTGCTAATATCTCGAGAACCGCTGAAAATTATTTTTTTTCGTAATACAATTTTTTACTCAGTAAAACCTAAACGCATCGATTGATACCAAAGAAGACAGACGCGAAAAAAAAATACACCATGATTTAATATACCGCACCTTTAATTGATAAAGCTATAAAATTTATGTTTTTTTATAATTTTTTTAATTTTTAAAAAATTGTTTAAATTAAGTAAATAACATAAAAATTTTATAAGCGTATTTTTATATAAAACAAATGAAGCATCAAAGCATTCTGAATCAATTTGCAACAGGCCTCGAATGATCAGTTTTAAAGAAGCTTTGCATTCCACGATAGAATCCCTCACAATGATTTGTTGTTCTTATGAGGCAATTCGGTAAATGCAAAAAAATAACTATTATTATCAATATAAAATTTGGAGCTAACTAAAATTTAATACAAAGGTTTTTCTTGCTATTTAAAAAAATATGTGTTTTTTAGTTTGATCAACTTAAATCATTTTTAAAAGAATTTTATCAAAAACATATACGTTATTCCGGAATATTAAAAAAATGAGATAAATATTTTTATATGGCGGGCCCGAAAATCTTCTGTAATAAATTTTTTTAAAAGTCTCCGCCCATTAAAACTGTGGATCAGCAGAGCCTTCTGTAGTACCCGCTTCCTACCGTCCGTCCCATACGCTAATTACCCTGCGTCGGCCTTCGCGCCGCCGGCCCTTTATTACCAGGCGGAATGAATTCTTGTGATAGGCTTTTTTGTGCTTGCCTGGTATACAATGTATAAGCGGTAAACAGGTTTTACAACCTCACATACCCAGCGAGCACCTCCTTGTAAAACTCTAGTCGTTTTAGAAAAGCTCCATTTTGGCAGAAAATTTTACAAAACTTTGTGCTTTCGTATATTTGTGACAATAAAACATTTTTTGTAGACTAATCAGTAACAACATTAAAATTATAAATAGAAGTGATAACAATTACAAAAATAATAACAAACAATAATGTTTACCATGTGTGATGCACTAGGTTTGTATTCATATAACGTTGTTTATGTACGGGAATACTAACTATTTACCTAACCTTATTATTAAACGCGGCCTCTCCTATACTTTGTGTATAGACGGGCGTTTTTAGGGGCCTCGGTTTTTAATGGCATCGGTTTTTCGATTCACACAATCCAATAACTACTAGCGCCAATCATATGTAGGGGGAAATTGAGAAACAGAAAAGCGAGCATTTTACGGTTTAAAATATTTCAAATATTTATGGATCAAAATCGCAACCCCTTCTTTTTATTTTTAAATACTTTTTAATATTACAAAAGAAAAAACAGTTTTTGGGGATTTTTAGTTTTTTGCCGCTTCTTAGGTACGGCACTGCTGGCGCGCTTGGTTTCGAGTTAATTACTAAAAATGCTCAATTTAAAAGTTTGTCAATTTAAAAGTTTGTAATGGACTTTTAAAAATTAATTTTTAAGTTTTTAATAGTTTTACAACCAAAACATTAAAAAACAATGTAGGTTTAAAATTAGTTTCAAAGCACAAATTTGAACTTTATTTTTGTAATTGAAAATCATTGTTCACGAAAATACTATTTTAGTGATTATTTCAACTATTGTGACGTTTAATTAAAAAACCAAAACTTATTTAGCACAAACTGATATATTAAACCACTTCAACGTGGTAAAACATATCATCGTGTAGCAAATTTTATGAAGAATATGTTTAAACTTAAGAAACTAAGAACACTAAGATTTTTTCAAATTTTTTTTTTCTTTTTGTATCCTCTTTCCTACACGCTTATTCAGAACTAGTTTATAATATGGCATCTGCAGTAGTTAACATGTTTTAATGAACCGGTACCCGGTAGGTAAGTGTAGTAAAACTTAAATCGGTTGTAGAGGCCTGTGGGATCCACATCCGAGAAAATATCCTTGTTTCTTTGACATAAAGAGTCATAATCAGTTTCAAATTAATGTGACTCTGACTCATAAGACTTATAGTATCTGTGTGTTAAAAGAAAAACAAAAAGTCACAGTTACGAATATTTCACGACGCGACGATATAAAAGATCAACAAATAATTAAGGACAAAAATAAATGTTCAATCACCTAAAATAAAAATATAAGCATAATACTATATACTGCATTAAGGAATAATATGCAACTCTGTTTTAGAAATAAAACAATTCGTGCCATTTTCAAGCATTATGCCATTAGTTGTTGCGCACAAAAATCGTAAAACAACTTTTTTTTTGGGGGAGGGGGGTGTTAAGTTTCGAAAAACCTAACGACACAGCGACTGGGATACCAGTATCCGAATTCTGTGCATTTTTAGGCAATGAGCTCGATAAAAATATATCATTACTTTCTGACAACGAAACTGCTGTTTTACTAACAGGGCAGCTCGAATTAAGAGACGATGATTTAGAGGACCTTTGGGCAAACCCCGTAGCGGTTGCTGAGCTCCTCCGGGAGTGGGAAGAGGGGGTGAGCAAGGCGAGACCACTGTGTAATAGAACTCATCCTCTAAAGATTTTTGATTGAGGAATAACGGTGTAAGACTCCGGGTTTAGAGGCTCAGAAAATTATTCTGTAACTCCTCAACCAAAGAGAGAAAAGAAACTCAAAAATCGTAAAAAGAATTTTTTGACATGTTAGTGGTACTTTTGCTCATAGGAACTTAAAACATGACAAAATACTACTTATACTTTTAAATACATCATATAAATTTCATAAGTGTTTAAGCAGAATTTTGTTTGACCGTAGTCTTAATCAAGTGCAAAGTACCAACGATTAGCTAGATTAACCTAATTAACTTATGGATTTAATATGGTGAGTTAAACCCATATATTTTTATTATAGCCAAATAAAATTGCATACTAACGGTAAATTTTACAAAATTTATATTTTTTAACGGTAATAATTCTTAAACCACAATAACGGTATTTAGTATTTAGTAATACTGAATACACTCTTGGTACTCAGCAATTTAATATATTTTTTAATTTTAGTTATTTTTTATATGAGTGTTAATATTTGTTTTAACACTAGTATTTACACACTGTCGGTATTTACTTAAAATACTACTCTATCTGTCTCTAGTACTCTTTTTATGTAAAATTTAGGTATTTTATAAACACATTAACAGTGTTAATGTGAATAAACTACTCTACCTGCAGTTTATTTTAAAAAAAACTACTCTACCTTTAGTTTGTGTATTAACTATTCTACTTGTTAATGAAAGACTATATTGTTTGATTTCAAATAGTCTATGTTATTTGTTATGTGTCAATCAAATGTTCAACGGGTGAACGCGCTTGTGCAAAAAATATTTTTGTTTGTAGTACTTCTATACGAGCATAGGAATTTGGAATTTCTTTTCAGAAATTTTTTTATTTACGTGCAAAAGTGTCCTACGGTCTTACTGACACGAGAAAAATTAACATTCATAATAACATACATTTTACATTTAGGGTTGGCATATGACTATTAGTGTAGTTTAGTTGTACACCGTTACTGTGACACTACCGTTAGTGTATTTTAACTACTTTCATCGCTAGTGTGAATTCTAAGCTATTAACCGTGTTAACCGTTAGCGTTAACGTTTATCACCAACCCTTAGCACTGTGTACTATCAGTCTAAAACCATGAAATAATCGTCTTCCTTTAACGGTGTATTGGTGTCACTTTTATTAATGTTTTTACGCTATGTATACGTAATCAAAAATAATCAGCAGTAACGCGAGGGTTTCTGATGTATTAAACAGTTAAAAAATATATTATTTTTTATACTTTTCCTGCGTGGAAGTCACGCCAGGATTAAAGACCCTCAAAATATCATATCACGTCATATGTTTTTCTTTGTGGAAATGGTTGTGGATGAATAGATCACTTTTAGCCAATTAGGTGAGGAAAAAAATTTATCAAATCTCCAATGGATGAAAGATCTGCTTTTTTCATAAGCACTATAATCGTCGAAAGTGATTCTGAGACCAGCCAGTACCCCGTAGAATATTTATGAAACAATTTCCGTTTAATGAGGGATTTGACTATCGTGTAGTGTGAAAAATTATGTAGTTTTTTGAATTTAAAGAGTGTCCGGAAATTATAAAATTATGTCATTTACAAAAATAAGCCGCAATGCGTATAAAATATACGCAGGGTGTGACTTTTTTTGAAATTTCAGGCACCCTCATTAATGTATAAAAATTTGAGTTAGAGTCAAATGTATTTTTTATACTAAATGCGGCCATTGTACGGTAGCGATGATGGTTTGTTTGACGTTGGAGCAAAACTCTACATTTAAACGAAAGTTGTTATCAGTGTTAGACTCCAACAGAAATATTACGCTATGAAATTCTTACGTCAGGATTTTAACGACCCTTAGAATATCATATAGTATTCGGTGAATCACGTCCTATATGGGTCTTTAGCACCGAACAACGTGGGAGGAGGTATAAAAGGGGTACGGCATTTCAGTACGGTGTTCATTGGAATATCGCTTTTTCGCCCAGCGTTCATTGGTTGAAAGTAATCACGATAGTTAAAACCCTTCCGTTTGAAAGAAAATTGTTCCGTGTTAAAGACCTTCACAGAGTTATGACCTTGGCTTGGGAAAAAATGGAGATTTTTTATCCATTGGAGAACCAATTTGTTTCCAAGCGCTAATTGACTGAAAGTGATTCTAAGAGCTTCTACCACATTCATTCCCACAAAGCAAAACATATAGGACGTGATCACGAATACTATATGATATTCTAAGGGTCGTTAAAATCCTGACGTGATTTCATAGCGTAATATTTCTGTTGGAGTCTAACACTGATAACAACTTTCGTTTAAATGTAAAGTTTTTGTCCAACGTGGTAAACAAACCATCATCACTACGGTACAATGAGCCGCATTTAGTATAAAATACATTTGACTCTGACTCAATCTGTAGTTAATGAGGGTGCCGTTTGAAATTTCAAAAAAGTCACACCTGCGTATATTTTATACGCATTGCGGCTTATTTTTTGTAAATGACATAATTTTATAATTTCCGGACACTCTTTAAATTCGAAAAACTACATAATTTTTCACACTACACGATAGTCAAATCCCCCTCATTTAAACGGAAATTGTTTAGTATAAATATTATTTACAGAGTTATAACGTATTAGAATCACTTTTAGACAATTAGTGCTTATGAAAAAAGCAGATCTTTCATCCATTGGAGATTAATTAATTTTTCCCTAGCACTAATTGGCTAAAAGTGATTCTATTAGCTCATCCCACAACCATTTCCACAAAGAAAAACATATATGACGTGATCACAATTACTATATGATATTTTGAGGGTCCTTTAATCCTGGCGTGACTTCCACGCAGGAAAATTATTAAAAAATAATATTTTTTAACTGTTTAATACTGCATACAGAAATTCTCGCGTTACTGCTGATTATTTTTGATTACGTATACATAGCGTAAAAACATTAATAAAAGTGACACCAATACACGTTTTCTACACAAATTAAGTCAATTTGTTCGCGAATGTGACTCATGCTGACATGTTTCTTCTAAGTATTATTATTAAAATTTAAAATTTCATATCAAAATATAACGAAACTAATAAAAAGGTAAAGATTGTAGATTAAATCCTGTACTTTCGTAAAAAATATGTATGTGTTCGATAAAGCCCAAAAAACCTGGAGTCAAGAAATTTTCGACATACAATTGTATGATAACTTTAAAAAAATTAAAATGTATGTTTTCAACTTTTTTTTAAGATTTTTTATTTTTGGTACGCTTTTTTACTAGAATTTAAGGCTTTGGACTGATCAGAACTGTATAGTCTCAAATTTGGCTTTACGATTGCACGATTACGGGTTTTGAATTAAACAAATAATGCAGATTCCGTCGTTTTATACGACTATAATGAATTATTTTTAGATAAAACTGGCAAGAAAATACATTATAAATCTTTAAAATTAATTAGAAAATAATCTAAAACGATTTCATAAGATAATAATGACAGTTTTGTTTGTTTTTTTTGGCACTTGGACTAAGACCCGAGCAATTTTAGACTGACACTTATGATTTATATATCCCGGTAAAGACGGCTCTTGAACCTGCCTCCGAAAAACTGGAGGCAGGTGGGAGGCAGGTAAAACTGCCTCTGAGGCGGCATGGAGTCAAGATGGAGGCAGGTAGGAGGCAGAGTGGAGAGAAGTAAAACTGCTTCGGAGGCAGGTGGAAGCCAGCTGACCCTGCCTCCTACGATGAAGCATATACAGGTTAAGAGGCAGGTAGGAGGCAGCTAAAAATGCCACGGAGGCATGAAGGAGGCAGGGTGGAGGCAGGTAGAAGCAGGTAGGAGGTAGCAAAATTTCCGATGGAGGCAGGTAGGAAGCAGGTAAAAATCGTTTTCCCAATTCAGGCACCCGTCCCGTCATTACCGGGATATAAGCTTAATTTTGGAGTTTTAGGATTGGACTTGCTTAGAATACCAGGTTTAGTTTCCACTTAACTCGTTCTCGTGATAGCAGCTCCCTAGTTACCACGGTAAAACCATATCTTACAGTGGTGAAATACCATATCTTCCTCCGATCCCTGTGATGTTTAAACTTCACCGCGATTAACTCTATGTATCACCACCGGCATACTAAGATTAGAATATAAAAAAATAGCGCACGGTTTATTTCGCATTTTCGCATAAAGCATGATACGCAAGGCCAATGTTACTCAGCACTAATTGCACAACCAAATACTGCATATAACAATATTAACAAAGACTTTTATCAGTGTGTCTCAGCGGGGACTTGATCCAGGGACCTTCAGTATGCAAGACGTAAGATCTGCCACTGCGCCACATCAAGCTCAGTGAACGAACAGCCCAGTGAGCGAGTAAATTGAAATGGGTGCACCTGGTGAACACTCATTGTACGGTAGTATTTATTCAAATTCCAACCAACGATACAGTATAACGTACAATATATAACCTACCACCTAGGGGATATATACGGCAGCTGAGTTTACACATTACAATGGTCAGAGGTTAATATTTACCGTAAAGGTTTACCACTACCGTAAAGGCTGGTTCACACTTATGAGAAAACAATTTTAGAAAAGCCAAAACGTCCTTTGGACTTTTTTCTTTGAACGAAGTATGAAAGCTACTTGAAACTTGTCCTTTGGACAGGACAAAGTCTACATGATGTTTTGACGCTGTGTTTGTCCTTTGGAAAAAGTCCAAAGGACTTTTTTATTCCTTTTACCTTTGTCTAAAAGACGTTTCGTCATAAGGATGAAGCAGTCTTAGGACAAATCTTACTGGGTAACTGGGAAAAAGGCTATTGCAAAAACGGATTAAGGGTCGAAAAATTTTTAGCTTTAAGTTCCATTGGCTATAACAACCTCTAATCAAGGTTTCCTATATACGGCTTTAAGTTTCTCGAACAGCGGTTTCAGTTGAAAATGTTATTGCAATATTTGTTTAGCAATATTTAAAATTTTTTGTTTATCTCAAGAGAGAAAAATCTATATTGTTTATTTATTAATCACAAATTGGTTATTTTTTTCATTTGTTTTTTTAAAACTTGAATTATGTAAATAATTTTTTTTATATTTTAGGCTTCCGGAAGGAGGTAAGTAATAGCTTTACTTTTTAATTAACAAATAAAAATTAATTAATTAATTCATACATAAAAAAGATTATGAAGAACTTTGCTATACTTTTCTATTATGCAGAACTTTATGCTTTGAACTTTAATTATACTTTGAAATTTGATAACATTTATAAAAAATTTAAACTATAAGTTTTTAAAACGAATAAGCGAAAAAACACCAAATCAACTATTAAGGAACTGAGCATCAAACTGAACGTCAATTTAGCTGCACGCAGACGATTCTCATGCAAATTAAATGTTACCGTATGCAAATATTTATTACATGAGATTCACGCAGGGAACTGTCCGCCCGCTTCTATTGCGCCAAAACAATTCTACAATAATTAAAACCAAAACTATATTCTTGTTAAAACTGAATATTTAAAAACAACAGAGACCTTAAATCTATGCATTGTTTCGTCTCACTGATCATTATCATGCATTTTTGTCACTAGGGTTAGCTTATGCTTTAAATAAAAATATAAAAACTATGAGAGTAATTTATTTGGTCTATTTTTTCAATTGTACTTTCACATTTGTTTTCCGTTTCTCTAAATTTTCATTTTTATTTACAGAAAAAATTGATTGATATTATTATAGTTACAATTATTATCCTTATTATTTATGTTTTTATTGTTCTTTATTGTTATTTACACAAAAAATTGATTGATATTATTATAGTTACAATTATTATCATTATTATTTATGTTTTTATTACTTAATTTACCTACATAGATCCTTGTATCCTTCGTCCTACCGGGCCGGTGGAAGTTTCCCAAGTATTTCCCGTGAACCAAAGAACTTTACGATATGGAAGCTGGAAAACCATCAATATATGTAGGTTGATCGGTTTTTAATTTTTTGAATTATTAGATTCTTATTTTGTGTTGAATTATTATTCCTTCACTACTATTCAATTTTACAAATTTGAGTAAATAAATAAATAAAGTTGCAGCTCAGACACCGTAGGGTTGATTTTTTATATATTTTCCTCTCATATTTGCTCGCATACATCAGTTTTGAAAATAAAGTGCATGAAATTTTGCGGCTTAAAGACGGTAAAATCTCCTTGAAAATTAAGCGATAATTCAGCAATTTTCTGATTTACTTCTAAAACCAAAAATTTAGTTCAGTATATTTCCTAAAAATCAAAATATCCGTTGAGTTTTTGTTTCATTTCAACCAGGGACCTCTTCCAAAAATACGTTTGTATATTTATATTTTACAAATTTTCGACTACTTTTTATATAATACATCATATCGACTTGTAATGCAGGGTAGTATCTCCACTCAGCGAAAAAAAGTGTTCGGCGATGATTGGTCCGTTTTGATAAAGTCGACAAATTGTCCCGTATATCCTTTATCGAGTATTTTACAAAAACTATGCGGAGACTTGTGAAATGAAAATTTACAAACGTCTCCATAAAACAGGCGCCAGGACTTTGCTTCAGGAAATGCTTTGGTGCATCTGGGACTTAACAGGATACCCTGCTGGCCTGAGGGCGGGAAAAAACTGGCGTCTGAGTCGCCCAGTTTTGAATTAAAACACGTTTTTATAAGGCATCATGTTTTTAAAACATAATCACAACGGGGATTTTTTACACACAAAAATTATAATACTCGTTGAAGTTTTCTCATTTCATCCACGATTTTAATGTTTCAGTGAAACTGGGACTTGACGGCATCTCTTGCTGGTCTAAGGCTCTTGCTGGGAAAGAACTGGTGCAATTTAGGTTCATATCCTACAGGAAGAGCTTTTGCGTCGCAAGCTTTATATTATAACACATATTTATGGAGCGTCATATTTTTGAAACATTATCAAAACGGGAGTGATTACATATTTTTGTTTCACTTCATCCAAACGTTTAATGTTTTTAGTGCAACTGGGACTTGAAGGCATATCTTACTTGCCTAAGGGTGGTAAACAACTAGTGCAGTTCAGGTTCTACAGCAAGGACATTTGCGGCCCCAGCTTTACATTAGAACACGTATTTAAGGCGTCATATTTTTAAAACTATCAAAATGGGACTGATTACACATTTTTGTTTCACTTTATCCTTGGATTTTTATTGTTTTAGTGCAACTTCAACTGGACGGGATACCCTGCTGGCCTGAGGGTGGGAAGAACTGGTGCAGTTCAGGTTCTGCAGCTAGGGCAAAACACGTTTTTATAAAGCGCATATTTTTGAAAAATTATCACAATGAGAGTTCTTATACATATGTAGAAATTATAATATTTGTAGAATTTTTTGGCTCACTTCATCTGGGTATTTTCATGTTTTATACAACTGGGACTTGATGGCATCCCTTGCTGGCCTGAGGGTCGGAAAAAACTACTGCAGTTCAGGTTCTACAGCAAAGGCGTCTGCGTCGCCAGCGGTTTGGGCAATATTTGTTGAATTTTTTGGCTTACTTCATCTGGGATTTTTCATGTTTTAGTGCAACTGGGACTTAATGGCATCCCTTGCTGGCCTGAGGGTGGGAAAGAGCTGGTGCAGTTCAGGTTCTACAGCAAAGGCGTCTGCGTCGCCAGCGGTTTGGGCAATATTTGTTGAATTTTTTGGCTTACTTAATCTGGAATTTTTAATGTTTTAGTGGAACTGGAGACTTGATGGCATCCTTTGCTGACCTGAAGGTGGGAAAGAGCTGGTACAGTTCAGGTTCTACAGCCAAAGGCGTCTGCGTCGCCAGCGGTTTGGGCAATATTTGTTGAATTTTTTGGCTTACTTCATCTGATATTTTTAATGTTTTAGTGCAACTGGGACTTGATGGCATCTCTTGCTGGCCTAAGGGTGGGAAGCGTCAGTTTAGGGTCTACAGCAATAGCGTCTGCATCGCCAGCAGTTTGGGCAATATTTGTTGAATTTTTTGGCTTACTTCATCTATCGAATTTTAATGTTTTAGTGCAACTGGCACTTGATGGCATCCCTTGCTGGCCTGAGGGTCGAAAAAGCTGGTGCAGTTCAGGTTCTACAGCAAAGGCGTCTGCGCCGGCGGTTTGGGCAATATTTGTTGAATTTTTTGGCTTACTTCATCTGGGATTTTTGATGTTTTAGTGCAACTGGGACTGGGTGGCATCCCTTGCTGGCCTGAGGGTGGGAAAGAGCTGGTGCAGTTCAGGATCAACAGCAAAGGCGTCTGCGTCGCCAGCGGTTTAGGCGCCAAGCTGACTTGCGGAAAAGAATCCAATTTAATCGCCACTGTGGATTTGATAAAGCGCGTCGACCGAATCGACGAAATAAGCTGCGGAAGAAAATGCTTGATTTCTTTTATATTAAATAATAACTGATTATTGTCGTTGATTTAAACATTTATATTGTTATATACGTATTAAAAATAAAGACTTCTAAAAATAAGAACACAAAACAGGTAGCCATGTGCTATATAAATAAATTTTATGTGGAAAATTTCAGTGGTATGAACATAAAAAACAAATCTAATTGTTTTTTTTGATTTTATCTATGGATATTTTTAAAAAGTCACATGAAAAGCACTAAAATTTAAACCTCTCAATAACTATTTGAAAAACACATGGATGAACTTATTTTTCCATAAAAAGATTTTTTTATAATTTACAAAGCTTGAAAAATATTTCTTTACTTTTATCTTGTCGTTTGTTTTCTGTTGATTTATTTTACCATGCCACTTCGCTATATTTGTTTGTAATTTTCGGCGGCTTTGGCTTTCAATTTTGCGCGGTTTATGACGTTTTGTCTTTTGTCTATAATGATTATTTTTAAAAAAGTTTTTTATTTCGCATAAAGCGAAATACGCAAAGACAATGTTACTCAGTCCTAACTTCGCCACCGAATACTACATACAACAATATTAATTATTATTACTATTTCAATATTATCAGTATGTAGCGTGTCTTAATGTCATGCACGTTATGTTCTGTAATATGCGTATTTTTTTAATAATCTGTTTTATAAATCAATTTTTTATTATTACTTTTTATAGCTAAAACATTATATATAACGTATTTCAAACATTTTGTCGTATAAGTTTTTATTAAGTTTTATTTGAAAAACAACAATAACAAACATTTTAATAATTTTTTAAAATTCCGTTAGTTTTCTAAAATAATTTGTCATCTACTTTTTCATCAAATGTTTTTTAATGGTTTCTACTATAAAATATTAATAGAGTTATTAATTTTTTACATTTACAGTCCTTCTTACTATATTAAATATACATCTTCATCTGTTTGAAAAATTGTGTGCCAATGATACAAATGTTTGTGCTCAAAGCTTGCAATCAATCAAAAATTACTGCCGTTCTTGTGCTAAAATTTTGTTACTTTTTATAAAATTTTAAATTACAAGAATTGAAAAGCTTCTAGGAACAAAGTAATGAAAAATTAAGTCTTTTTTTGCATGTTAGGTACTTGTACTTTGTATATTTGTTTGACTGGTTTTTCTTTTTTTTAGTTTTTAGAACATTAAAATTAAAGTTATATAATAATTTTGTTTTCAATATGTTTCACTTAAAATACTGCTACAAAATGGTTATTCTATGCAAAGAAGTTACAGTAAACAAAAAAAAAAGCATTGTTAACTATAGGAAAAACAAAGTAATTTTGGATTTTGGTTGAAATTAAATTTATAAATAAAAAAAAATAGAACGCAAAATATTGAAAAATGAAGTGAAACAGATTAAAAATACATAATAAATTACCATTTTTTATTATTGACATTTTTTTAAACCGATTAAGAAATTGCTAACAAAAGGTAAAAAAACATAAATTTCAAAAACACCATTATATTTTTGCTGCACACTGTACAACATTAAAAATCAACAAATATTTTTGGCTATTTAAAATTTAATTAATATTTATTAAAATTGATATATTTATAATTCAGTTATTGTTCAAAAATATTTTGGTTTAAAAACAAGGGAAATCCTGCGTAATACTGCATAAGTGGGGCTTGCTTAAAGCAGAGGTCTACAAATATAATCATAACAAAAATATAATACTAAAATAATACAATACAATGTAACATTTTTTTAAAAAAATAACGACTTTGTTCATTTGTAATATCACAATCTTGATGTCATTGTTCCTGAATAGCAATTGTTACTTCCGTTGCATTGTTTTCAAAAGTTATATACAATTATTCAAAGAAAAAAACGCAGTCTGAACCACACATATCGGCCGAGTTTTATCTTCTTTACCATTACAGAATAAATCAGAATCTTCACGGAATACTTGTCACTCTGATTCTTTTTTTATCTGGTAACAAGCAAAAATAAAGTCGGAGTCACAATAATTTTACAACGATTGCGACTCTTTTTGTCGAAATAAGAGCGTTAGATTTCCGTGATGAAAATCCCGGTTGCTGACCGCTCTTGCCGGAATGTGAGTAGTGAGTGATGTTTGCACGGCAGAATGAATCAGAATCTTCATAAACTACTCTTCACTGCGACTCTTTTTATTTTTATAAATTATTATTATTTTTACCAACAAAGAATGAGTCGGAGTCACGTTAATTTTACAACGATTGCGACTCTATATTTCCGTAATGACAATTCCCGGTTGCTGTCCGCTCTTGCCGGAATACGAGTAGTGAGTGGTGTTGGCGTTACCGGTGGAATTTTCCATCAGCTGGCCCTGGATCCAGCCGTGTCTGCTGCAGCGGACGGCGTCCCACTTGCGACGGAGTGC